>JAKOGI010001094.1:0-75000 GCA_029747015.1 Carnegiea gigantea
ATATATATATATATATATATATATATATATATATATCTCTCTCTCTCTCTCTATATATATATATATATATATATATATATATATATATATATATATATATATATATATATATGTGTGTATAATATATATATATATATATATATATATATATATATATATATATATATATATATATACACACACGCATATAGATGTATATATATGTGTATCGGTCCTTCGGTAGCTAGCATACATGACACGTTAAATTTTTAGAGTTCTAAACTTTTACTGACCTAGTTGTAAACCTAACTCTAAGCCCGCGTAGATTGTTATTTTTAAACTAGAATAACAAATAATAAATGATGTTCGCGAGTATAACTTGGAATTATATAGATATTAGATACATTATGATGATAGCTATGGATTCCATTTGCTACAAACACACAACTATTCAGAAATTATAAAAGATTTTTGAATCGTATTATTATTATTATTATTATCATCATGATCATCATCATCAGCAGCAGCAGCAGCAGCAGCAGCAGCAGTAGCATCATCATCATCATCGTCATTATCATGATTATTTTTGTTGTAGTTGTAGTAGTAGTAGTTATTATTATTATTATTATTGTTGTTGTTGTTGTTGTTGTTGTTATTATTATTATTATTCTTGTTATTGTTATTGTTGTTGTTGTTGTTGTCATCGTCATTGTCATTGTCATTGTCGTTGTTGTTGTCATCGTCTTCGTCGTCATCATTGTTGTTGTTGTTGCTGCTATTGTTGTTATTGTTATTGCTACACCCATTCAATCTCATCACAAATAATTTATTACATGTATCATAAATAATTTATAAATTTTATAAAATTATTATAACCAGTTATCCTTAAAAAAGTGGGAAATTCACAATTCATTTGAGAAATTATAAATTAGTTTTTCTTTTTTTAATTCACAAATAGTTTTGGGAATAGGCTTTCTACTTAACTTTTAAACAACTATTACCCTTGGTTTTTTCCCTTCCATAGAGGCTTGAGTAATTTTTTGACAAATTACATAAATTACTAGCATAACTTACTGTAGTTTTTACATATAGTTACCACAATTAGTATAATTCAATTTTTTTTTCATGCGTCACATGGGTATAGGAAAGAAATCAAAATCTCATAACGACTTGACACATATCACCTTACATAGTTTACCACTTTTTATTTAAAAAAAAAAAATCCATTGTTATTGTTAGAGGATATTGGAAGACAATTTGTTAGAATACAAGAGTACAAACTAGTATTGACAATTTTTTACTAGCAAAATTATGTTCCCTTTTGCACATGCTCTTATTTTTATTGTGCTAATTTTATGTTATATTTTACCCAGTTACAATTTCTAACAATATACAAGAAACCATACATCAAAGGTATTAATATATGACATATGTGTACATATTTGATTTAGTTAATCATGATCTATTTTAACACATAAGAATTTCAATTTAATGATTTCTTATAATTTATTTCACCGAATAACTATATCTTAAGCTTGAAAACTATTAATTTCAAAAAAATATAAAAATTTCTGTACATCACATGAGATATTATATCATTTATTATTTTATATACACATTTATTATAGACAAAAACTCAAAAACTGTGCCGTGCTTCACATATAAGAAAGCATACTAGTTATACAATTAAGCCTATTTATCTTAAAGTGTTTTTAAAATAGGTAATTGATAACCTCATGGGAATTTTCACAAATGGAAATTAAGCTTTTGATAATTTGTCAGATTATTCATGAGCTCCAAAAGCAACTATGAGTAGCTACGTATTCACAACCGAAGAGTTGACCAAAAGCATTACAGCCTATATCTAGGAAACCATCCATAGAAAAGACGAGTTGGATGACATCTATACGACTATATATATTTGTATATGTTAGAGTTCCTTCCTTAATTGGAAGAAGTTGTCAAAATTAAAAACAGTTAAAAAAAAAAAAGAAAGGGAAGAGAGAGAAATAAAGATAAGAAAAAAATTGGAGGAAACGTTCAAAACTTATTCTTAAAATTAAGAAGGGCGATGCGTTTTCGTAGAAGAGAATTTTTCATTGATAATAGTTCTTACAACACCTCTTTAAATAGAGACATCATCTTCTTTACACCACCAACAAAAACAAAAACAAACAAAATACAATAAAGTGAGAGAAACATTTGAGAGGAAAACCACCAAGAATTGGTGAGGGTATTCTACCAACATCAAATGAGAGTTATCTTTTTATGTGCCATCCGAGTTGATGAGATATTGAGTGTATACCCTCTAAATTGTCTAGAGGAGATATATTTATTTATAATCCTTCTATAAAATAGTGGAAGTATATTTGGACTGATAGTCCCGTGGTTTTTTACCTTTATTTTGGAGGGTTTTCCACCTAAAAAAATCATGTGTGCCCATATTATTTATTTATTTATTCATTTATTTGCTATCTTAATTGCGCAAAGAGGGAAAAGAATTTGCTTTCGCATTATTTCGCCTTTTGCCAACAGTATAGATGTACGCATATTAGGAAACCTATTATTATGTAAATATAATTTTAGAGGTTGTCATCTACAAGGTTTCCTAGTCCTGGCCTATCTTAGATTTTAGTTTCCTATTCCTAAAATACTTCAGCAAAGGATGTAATTCTTGTGGTGTATATATGAGGCTAATTTGGTCGTGGAAATAGAATAGACAGAGAGGGCACAAATTCACAGCCCCTTGTACCCAAACACATAGAGTGATTATTCATTCAAATACGTTTGCTTTTGTCATGGTATTAGAGCCTAGGTTCTTATCATAATCATGACTGGAAAGAAATTTGTGATTGAGAATCCTTCCTTGTACTACCTACACCCTTAAGAAGGGCCGGCTGACCTGATCACAGCTATCATATTTGACGGAAAAAATTACGACCTCTGGGAAAGAACGGTAAAGACCGCTCTTAAATCTAAAAACAAGTTAGGCTTTATTGATGGAGCCTTGACTAAACCTATGCTGAAAGAAGGAGAGGATACGAGTGTATTACAAGCATGGGAGATGGTGAATTCCATGATATGTTCATGGATTTTGAATGTCATCGAGTCCAAGCTAAGGTCAAGCATAGCATTCGTGGATACTGCGAGGGCTATGTGGAAGAACTTGGAGCAACGCTATGTCATAACCAATATACCTAAGGTACATTAGTTGAAGGCTAGTGTGGCCGAGTGTAAACAAGGGGGAGTGGAAGTAGTAGATTTCTATGCAAAATTAGCAAGTCTTTGGAGTGAGTGAGAGAGTCATACACGTGTCCCTTGCTGCACATGCTGTAAGTGCGAGTGCAACATCAACGCAAGGCTGGACAAGACAGCCGAAGAAGAAAAGAGCCATCAATTCCTGATGGGGCTAAACGATGACGTCAACTCAGCTATACAGAGTCAGATTCTGGGCTCGAACCAATGCCCTCGCTTGACTGAATATTCAATATGGTGTCTTAAGAAGAGAATCATAAAACTTACAGGATCTCTAAGGATGACCAAAGCATAGTTGCAGCCTTTGCCATAAAGTCAGCTACTTGGGCAGCTGAGAGAGCTCCCTGCAAACATTGTGGACAAATAGGTCACGTATAGTCCGGATGTTACGAAATTATCGAGTATCCCCCAAACTGGGGAACCTGTGAAAGAGGTCGAGGAGGCAGCCGCGGTACATGAGGAAACCACGGTGGCAGGGTAGTAGGTGGAAGAGACAGAGGATCAGGACGCGACGTGGGCTGTGAACCAACCTATGCGACGGCAGTGCAGGCAGAATCCTCACAAGGCCACGAAGCTGCCACCGATCCAAGTCAAGTCAGCATACCAGATCTGTCACAAGAACAAGTACAGAGGTTGCTGAGTCTCATCTATGTTTCGAAAGGAGGTTATAAGAAACTATCGAATAAGTCATTATGGATGGTTGATAGTGGTGCATCTTGCCATATGACCGGGGATACCAAGGTTTTTTGCGAACTAACAAAAATCAAACCCGTCCCTATATGTCTTCCAGATGGGAGGATTGCCTTGGCCAAGGAGCAAGGGGAGGTCTTATTGGACAGAAAAGGAGCCCTTAAAGATGTTTTGTATGGTCCTAAACTTAATTGCAATCTCTTATTTGTGGCTAAATTATGTAAAGATTTGAATTGCGCTGTGACTTTCTTCGATGACTCTTGTGTGTTGTAGGACCGCACCTTGAGGACTCTGATTGGAGTAGGTGAGCAACGAGATGGGGTGTATTACTACACGGGGGCACCAATGGTGAAGAAACATACAAGTGCAATGATTTCAAGGCAGTTATGGCATCATCGATTCAGGCACGCATCTAATGAAGTTATGGCTACATTATTTAAAAATTCAGGAGTTTTTGGTGATTTGAAAGAAAATAACTTGGATGTTTGTGATGTGTGTTTTCGGGCTAAACAAACTAGAAGTCATTTTTCTATAAGTAAGATTAAAGCCATTGAATTGTTTGATCTTATTTATTTTGATATTTGGGGACCATATGGAGAAAAGGCTTCTAGTGGTGCTAGTTACTTTCTTACCATTGTGGATGACACTAGTAGGGCCAAATGGGTCTACCTAATGCATGAAAACAATGAGGTCAGAAAGTTATTGAAGGGATTTTTAGCCATGGTTCGTAATCAGTTTGGCAAGGGTGTGAAAGTAGTTAGAAGTGACAATGGACTAGAGTTTAAATCGAACCTATAAAGCAGTTTTACGTTGAAAATGGCATACTTCATCAAACAAGCTGTGTTGATACCTCGCAACAAAACGGTAGGGTGGAGCGTAAACATCGTCACATATTGAACGTAGCTAGAGCCTTGTTGTTTCAAGCTGGATCCCCATTAAAGTTTTGGGGGGAATGTGTCTTAATAGCAGCACACTTAATCAATAGGACACCGAGTAGTGTGTTGAAAGGAAAAAGCCCTTATGAAATTCTTTATCACCAACTACCATTATATGATCATCTTAAAGTCTTTGAGGGTTTGTGCTTTGCTCAAATTAGATCCAAATCAATGCAATGCATAGCCGAAAATGCATTTTTATGGGATATCCCCTTGGAACAGAAGGATGGAAAGTGTACGACTTAGAATCTCATGAAATATTTACTAGTCAAGGCGTTATGTTCCATGAGGAAATCTTTCCTTACACAAGAAAAAACTTAGAACAAATTGGTAAGCCTTCTAATGTTCCACCTGGTGTCAAAATTGGCACTGGATCTGAAGATCTCGATGAATTTTGGGAGCTGAATCATGACCCAGATCAAAACCTTTCTCCAGCCTCACTGCATGATAGGGGGAGTACTCAGGGCCTAGCCCAGCAGTGCCTACTTCCGAGACCTACTTGGAGCAACAACATGATTTACTGGGCCCAGGAATGCAAGCCTTGGCTGGTCCAGAACGGTAGTCAGTGGCACAACACGAGTAAATAATTGAGCACAGTCCATAGGCCCAGCCAGACACACTGAGTGCCCCTGACAGCAGTCCAACTCGGCCAGTGTGGCATGGAGAACAGGTCTGAAAACAACCAGCCAACTTGGAAGATTTTGTGTGCTACAGTGCTCATATTGAACACCCCATCTCACTTGCAACTCCTTCTCCAAAAGGGTCCTCAGGTACGCGGTATCCTATAATTAACTATGTCACATGTGCAAATTTCTCTCCTTCCCATCAAAAATATTTAGCGGCAATGATAAAAATCGTTGAGCCCAGGTTTTATTTAGAAGTAGTCATGAACCCTCGCTAGCAAAAAGCTATGGTGGATGAGATAAAAGCCCTAGAAGCTAACGCCACATGGGAGATGGTGGATCTTTCACCTGGTAAGAAGCCCATCAGTTGCAAGTGGGTTTATTATGTCAAGTACAACTCTGATGGGACGATTCAACGCTATAAAGCCCAATTAGTCACATGTGGAGATCTTTAATTAGAAGGTTCTGACAACAATGAAACCTTTACTCCAGTAGCTAAGATGACCAGTGTGCGATGTTTCCAGGCAGTTGTAGTTGCTAAAGGTTGGGAATTACACCAAATGGATGTTAATAATGCCTTTCTGCATAGAGATCTGGAAGAAGAAGTGTTTATGCGACTGCCACCTGGCTTTTCTTCACCTAGACCAGACAAGGTATGTAAGTTACAAAAGTCACTTTATGGGCTTCGTCAGGCCCTTCGACAGTGGTTCGCTAAACTGTCTTCCAAACTATGTGCATATAGATTTGTCCACTCCTATGCCGATTATTCCTTGTTTTTCTATCGCAAACATGACCTTGTTGGTATATGTCGATGATATTATTCTCACAGGAAATAATACTCAAGTATGTACAGAGTTCAAGAGCTATTTGCGTGCATGCTTTAGTATGAAAGACCTAGGCCCCTTAAAGTATTTCCTGGGTATCGAAGTAGCAAGGGGACCACAGGGACTATTTTTATGCCAACGTAAATATGCACTGAAGATCATTCATGAAGGTGAACTCTTAGGTACCAAACCAATTGAGTTCCCAATTGAAGCAAATCATAAGCTTGCTCTTGCAAATGGACATCTATTGAAAGATGCTACCCAATACCGCAGATTGGTTTGGAGATTAATCTATCTCACCATCACTTGTCCTGACCTAGTGTATGCCGTTCATATTTTATCATAGTTTATGCAGGCTCCTAGAGAGGAGCACATGAATGCTGCCTGTCGAGTACTACGTTACCTGAAAGGAACTGCTGGGTTCGGACGTCTTCTCCCTGCCAATAACGATATGACTATTTATGGCTTTTGTGACTTGGATTGGGGAGCATGTCCGCTTTCATGTAAGTCTTTGACTGGATACTTTATACGACTTAGAGCTTCACCTATCTCTTAGAAAACTAGGAAACAAGCTACAGTCTCATGATCTTCGGCTAAAGCAGAATACAGGTCCATGGCAATGACTACCAGTGAGTTAGTTTGGTTGCGAGCCTTGTTAGCTTCATTAGGTGTATTTTCTAAACAGCCAATGAAGTTATTTTGTGATAGTCAAGCTGCATTGCACACAGCCAAGAATCCTGTCTTCCATGAGCGAATTAAACACATCGAGATAGATTGTTATTTTATTCGAGAAAAAGTTGAAGTAGGTACACTCACTTTTTCCCGGGCGACAGTTCCAATACTTGAAGAGCAAGTTGGGCATGGACGATCTGCATACTCCAACTTGAGGGGAAGTGTTAGAAAACCTATTATTATGTAAATATAATTTTAGAGGTTGTTATCTACAAGGTTTCCCAGTCGTAGCCTATCTTAGATTTTAGTTTCCTATTCCTAAAATACTTCAACAAAGGATGTAATTCTTGTGGTGTATATACGAGGCTAATTTGGCCGTGGAAATAGAACAGACAGAGAGGACACAAATTCACAGCCCCTTGTACCCAAACGCATAGTGTGATTATTCATTCAAATATGTTTGCTTTTCTCAACTCATTCATGCCATTTTCCTAGGCATATCTAGATATAATTTCACTGTAGCCTTGAGATAATGTCTCTAGCTAATAACTCCTCTAATTTGTAGATTATTCATAATAGGTGGCTAGAAAATTTTAGTTGAAAAAGAGGAGAGCCCCCTTGAAGGCATGATCTACTAATTTCAGGAGGGGTGTCAACTTCAGAACATTTAGCAAAGTACTTTTGATCTAAACATGTCATACACGTAGTTTACCAAATGAAAAGATAAGATAACCAAAAATCTATCAACAGAAGATCAAAATATAATGCTGCAACTAATTACTAAAATTGAAATCTAAGATACACTCAACGCAAACATTGATCAAATAGCAACCTAGCGTTAATGATACATTTACCAAATCTAGCAGAGATGCCAAACATACATTAATCACGATTTGGAACCTCACTTGCCCAACCAACAGAGAAAAGAAAACGTCTCGATTAACGCATGCATTCTACTTGCCGTCTGTGTGCATTTGAACAGCATCTCCTCTCCCTTCTTTCTTTCCTTTCCTTTTCTTTTTTTTTGGGTTGAAGAAAGGGCGTTGTATAGGTGTGTTGCTGTGTGCTGACAGGGGGGAAAAAAAAAATAGAACACCGCTGGAGAAGAATAGAATAATCTATGCCTGTACGGCTACACCTCGTATATTCCTACGCATTGATTAAATGCATGCATATAATTCCCATATATGATATGGACAGTTAGTCTGAAATCTCTTTCTGCACCTGATATTAAAATCAGCTCCATTATCACCCAAGACAAATGCCTATTTAAAATATACTGTAACATGGACATATGTAGAAAAAGGAGTGCATATATTACACAAGATTGAGTGAAATTACACAAACATTGCATTTATTTTGGATGAAATTATCTCATAGTGAAAAATTTTAAATTAGAAGGAAACGTTACTTGAGTGATGAAAAAAGTCAAAAATAAGAGAGGTGGATCTCATGAAAACAGTTCAGGAAGTTAAATCTTAATAAAAGGCGATGATTAATATTTCTAATTCTACTAGCCAAAATTAAGTTTTATGCCTATCTATAATTTGTGTGTGTGTATATATATATATATATATATATATATATATATATATATATATATATATATATATATATATATATATATATATATATATATAATATATATATAAAGTATTCATTCACACATTAAAGTAGATAACCATGGACAGATAGCATGTTTCTATCATCTAGGGATATTTTTTAGTTGGCTATTGACCTAGATCCCACTTATAATAAGCTAAGGAACAAACACAAACAACCCAATTAATTAGCCCCCACATTTGAAAAAGAGGGGGGAAAAAAGCACAGAAAACAAGAGTAACCAACCACTAAAAAAAAAAAAAAAAAAAAAAAAAAAAAAAACCCACTGGTACTACAAATTGCGTCAAAATGTGAGTGTATCTTAAGTCACCCCATCACCTGCCTCCTCATTATCTCCTGCCCTTTCCTTTTGACATCCACTACCCCACAACTATTCTACTCAACCCAAAATATGAAGAAACTCAACCATTTGCTAAGGAAATGCAAGAGCTTAAGGCAATTAGGGAGATCATCCTCATATAGCAGCCTAAGGTCAAAGTCATCCAGGATGGCACGTTGGTCCCAAGAAGATGATGGTCATGATGAACGTCGAGGGCACATCGAGAATGGAGAGACAATCTACGTGGGCAAAACAAGAAGACGGTATGTGATCGATTCTAAGTACTTAACCCACCCCTTACTCAATGCCTTGATAGAGAAATCAGGGCAGAAAAGCCCAGGGGCGGGTAACATGATCTCCATCAAGTGCGAAGTAGTCCTCTTTGATCACCTTCTATGGATGCTCGAAAATGGTGACCCTAGTAACCTTGAATCCGAGTCCCTAGATGAGTTGGCTGAACTCTATGTTGTATAAATACATTTGTTTGTTCGAAGATCTATACTGATCGATTCAATCGCCTAAGGTGATGTTTTCAACTATCAATAACTTGTTTAATTCGTAGCTGGGATTTGTTCCTTCAAATATGTTATGTTAAGTGAAGCAAACCTTTTTCTGTGATTTTCTCTTCGGAAGGAGAAGGGGGGGGGGGGGGCTGTTAAAATATGCTTATGAAATGCAAGCGAAATACTCCAAGTAAGGATCATGAAATGTAAATGTATCCAGTGGCGGAGCTATGTGGAAGGGAGGGGTGTCCATGGACACCCCTATCCCAAAAAAAATTGTTTGAAACCTATATCAATATTATGAGTGAACATCCCTAAAATAAGCCCCAAAAAAATAATTGATTGCTAAATGTTCGTAGGTGGACACTCTTAATTTGAAACCTTAGATCCGCCACTGAATGTATCTCTTGCATGGGAAAACTTCGATTGCTGACGTCAATATAAATCATTTATAGCGCTCTTTCATGAATCATATCTATCTATGATTTCCGAAGAGCTGTTGGCCCGTGCGGTTAGCAGCACATCTGCTACCCCCTCCCGGGTTCGATCCAAGGGGCAAATTCTACTTTGTGCAAGAATTTGTTGGTGGGTTTATATTCCTAGGTTTCATGTTTGAGTTTGGACATCCCCTCCCTGGCTTACTACGTCCTGCTAGGAACCCTGAGATAGGGACCTAGCGGGCTAGGCCCACTTACCCCAAAAAAAAAAAGATTTTTTTTTTGGGTTGATAAAGTTAGGATGTAATGCAATAGGATGGAAGCTCTAAGAATTCTAGAAAAATATATATTTGAGCTAAATTCTAGGGACAATCATGTATAAGTTATCACTTTATAGGGAATCCTACAAGAAGGCCTTCAAGGAGTGAAAGAGAGGGAGAGTAGTCCCCTTATTAGTGCCCTTTTTTAGATCTCCCAAGGGCTTTTCGAAGTAGAGTTAAAAATCAGGGAAACGTTGAACTTTTTTTTTGCCAAATGTATGCTTGAAGGAGTTAGATCAAATATAAATTATGTTTTCCGTAAATCAAAGCACACAGATTGATATCTGCATATGCTTTTTACATATGCTATATTCACAATTAAATTGCATGCATGCATTTTAAGTGTTTTATTATTGTGAAATTGGAACTGTTTATTTTCTCTTCCTTCCTGGTTTCTAAGGAAAAATTATATTTTTCAATCATAAGTGTAGACACATGGTGAGTCTAAACTGTAAATAAAAAGTTTTCAGATAAATTTTCACTAGATATAAAATTATGTTTTGAGCACTGCCTCCTCCTATGTCACTTACTTCTTTTTTTGATAGAACTATATGATGACTTATACATATTTCGCGAAGGACAAGAAAACCAAAAAACTAACATTGGGATTTTCTATTTGTGTGTGTGTGAAGAATGCATAATAATGAAGTAACAGACCAATTTCCTTTGTCCCCCCTAGAAAATATATCTGTAGGACAGGAACACAGCACCAACACTGTGAAGACGTTAGTTGAGAGATTCTTTTCACCTTTTAAATTAATTTTTCTCAAGTGCATTGCTCATGGAATGGAATGCTTCACAGGGAGATTGATGAGAAAGTTTTTCATTATAACGGATCGTTCAGAGAGACGTATAACTATCTCATTTGTTCACAAAATAAACGATAGTATTCATTTTTTTTCAAATTTATTCCCATAAAATAACGTCATATACAACATATGCATGGAACAATTTTAGAAAATGGACGTGAAATATTTAGTCTTAAGAAAATCAATTTAGAATAACACAGGTATTAAAAATGTGTAAGTTATACCATTATATTCTTAGTGATATGAATATGTCTCATCACATTTTAAATAATATTAGTCTGTAATAATATAAAATTTTGATGTTATAATTAATAAATAATTATAATATCTTGTGTATCTATAATATTCTTTCATTTGCCTTTGTTCTAATTGTCTACGGCACATGGTGTTCATATATCATGTTGAAAAGTTTCAACATTTTTTATATTCTTTTAAGAAGTTATAATTAGAATGCTTGTTCATTAAATATAGACAATTTTAAGTAATAGATATGCTAAGATTTTGATTTTGATAAAAAGAGAAATAACTTACTAAAAAGACATTCCAAACCCGTTGGGTTGATCCGAAACCTGTAAAACCGAAATATACCCGCCCGCATTTTACACAAACCGAAATGTACCAAATCCGTATTTTACCCGACCCGTATTTAACACGCCTGTCCGAACTGATAGGTCTAGTGACATATATCAAACTCTGTGATGCACAGACATAGATACAATTAGACTTGGCAAAAATTGACCCGACCTGAAAACCTGACTCAAACTCGCCCTAAAGTTTTGGGTTTTGAACATGATTTTCTCGACCTGAACTCGAAATAAACCAAACCCTAAAAACTCGCAAATTTTTGGGTCAAACCCGAACCCGAACCCGAACCCGCCCGCTTTATATACTTACTTTTTATTTTCTTTAAATTTTCCTCTTAACAATAATAGTTTTTTATTATAACGAATCGTTTAGAAAGACATTATACAATTACCACATCCCTTCGTAAATTAGACAATGGTTCCCGTTTTTTCCCATAAAACATCATATACAACTTATAAACGTTACAATTTTTGAAAATGGCCATGAAACAACTCTAATATTAAGAAAAATAATTTAGAATTAGATAAGTATTGAAAATGTACGAGTCATACCACTATATTCTTCGTAAAATGAATACGTCTCATCGCATTTTAAATAAGATTATTGTATAATAATCTAAAATTTTGATTTTGTAATTAATACATAATTATAATATCTTGCACGTATATAATATTCTTTCATTTGAATTCCTTCTAATTGGTTTCAGATTCCTTCTAATTGGTCTCAAATCTAATGCAATGTTGGGCAATGGACCAAATTATGTTCGTGTTAGAATCGACGTACTAATAAAGCATGCCTGATTAGGTAATGCTAGGTTAATTAACAAAATATCAAATTATTAAACGGGCTATTAACAGGTCGAATCGCTCCGACTCGTTAACATACTTTAGATGGGCCGACCCATGAATGACCCGATCAATTATTAATATTTTAATCTATGGGTCAATCCATCTAAACGTGACTCATTGTCCACCTGTATATGAATTTCATATATCATGTTAAAAAGTTTAGATATTTTTGATATTCTTTGAAAAAATTACTATCATAATGCTTGTTCATTAAATGCAGACAATTTTAAGTAATAAATATGTCGAATTTTTGATTTTGACAAAAAAAAATAATTCATTAAAAAGGCACTGCAGACCCGTTGGGTTGATCCAAAACCCGTGAAACTGAAATACGCTCGCCCGTATTTTACCCGAACCTGAAATACACGTGATCCATATTTTACCTGAACCCATATACACCCGACCCATATTTGCCCTGCCCGCCCGAATTGACAGGTCTAAATACAATGACACTGATATGACTCGACATGGATGTAGGAAATGTCTATTTTTGAAAAATTTGAACACAGACACAGTATGGATATGGCTATTAAAATTTATAAAATTAAAGTCAAAATTATCAATTTTCTAGAGTATTTTTCTTTATTCTTTTACAGTGCAATAAAAGCAAAATCCATTCTTAAAATTCTAACAATAAAACCTACGAAGTACTATTATAATTGAAACTAAGACATATAATCCTTAATCTCAGATGACACAAGCAATAATTAAGTGTTCAATGTATTAAATTGAAACAATCAATATATAACAACAATATATATCCTTAATTAGAAACGACAATGAAGTTATATACTAATTGTTTAATTATAGTTGGTATTTTTGGAAATAACAAAATAAAGGAACAACTTACAACATTATTAACTTGTGTTCGACATGACTGACCCTGTGTCCCACATGTGTGCGTTACATATTTGTCTTAATTTTTATACTTTATTCAACTTTTGATGTTTCAGATACATATCCAATGAGTGTTGGTATCATGTCAGTATGCTACATATATCTAACGCGAGATGCCGGTATGAATAAGAAAGTGTCTGTACTTCATAGATCAAAGCCTATGTCATAATCACAGACCTGCAAATTTGGGTGGACAGGTTAACATGGGTCGGACATCTTCGGATTGGAGTAAAATATGGGTAAATGTAGTTCAATTCTTGTGGGTTTAAAGTCAACCTAACCAGTTTGGGGTGTTTTTTTATTTGTTATTTTCTTTCAAGAATTATAAAAATTTGGCATATTTATCACTTAATCCTCAGTGTTTTAAAAAAAAAAAAAAACAACCAAAGTTGTCCTTAGTGTATGAAAATGTGTAATACTTGTATTTTCTCAAAAGAATATTAAAAATATTCAAACTTTTGATTATGACATGAGAATCATGAAACAATGGGCAACAATTTAGGACCCCAGAGGGTCGAGTGGGTCGGCCCATTTAAAGTAAGAACAATCAAAGGTCGGATTTATCCTCCTCACTAGTTTTAGGAGATATCACTATGTAACAATTTTAGAGTATTCATGATTTCACTCAAAGCACAAATTGTTGAGAAAATGACCCAAAATTATTACATGGTGTTGATGCAGCCCAGAACCACACGAGCCCAATGCCTTCCTTCGTAGTTTGACCCGCGTTGACTTTGGCTACATCAACGCTTGGGCCTTCCTTCACCAGACACGGCCCAATGCCAAAGCTTCTGCTCAAGCAGAACGCGCAGCCCAGTTATGCTCCAGCACGCATTGACCCATGTTGACCGAAGCATCCAGCTCACCTTTTTTTCCAGTGAGGTCCACGGACCAACCATGGCCAGGCCCACGGCCTGTGGCAATCTAGGCCACAGTCCGTGGCAGCCTAAGTGACTTTTGGGCTGATTTTTTTGATCCGTTTTTGAGGTTATTACAAGGCTTAATGTGGGGATTAATGCTAATTAATTGCTGAAGCTGCTAAAGATTAAGTGAGCTGCTATAAATCATCATCAAGCTTCATCATCCCATCAATCAATCTTGATCAAATCCTCATCATCAAGAATCATCATCATCATTATTCTTCCACACCTAAAATTACTCACTATTTTTCTAGATTTATGAGAGTATTTTTTTTAGGGAATTTGTGATCACCTATTGATCTCTTACTCAAACATATTGCTTTGAGATCAATATGCACTCCCTTATCTCATAGTGAATTTTTAGATCATCATCGTTCGTGGTTTTTCCCGATTTGAGTTTTTTATGTAAATTTTGGTGTGGACGTGTTGATTTATTTTTCTTATTATTATCTTATTTTGTGATATTCTGTTACATCCAATTTCATCTCCTTCGATCCTAATAAGTAGTATCAGAGTCTAGGATCAAGGATGACAACTGCCACGAAATTCGATATTCTCAAATTTGATGGCAAGATCAACTGTAACAGGAAGGTCCAAATGATAACTGTTTTTACACAGAGCGGATTGAAGAAAGCTCTTTGTGGTAAAGCCAATAAGCCTGATTCCATGACGGATGAGCAATGGGAGGATCTTGACAAGAAGGCGCTCTCTACCATTCAATTGTATTGAGCGTCTCATGTCCTTCGTGAGGTCCTTGACAAGTCTACCACAACAAGTGTTTGGCTCGCATTAGAGGTGCTATGTAAGACGAAAAGTCTCTCCAACAAAATTCGTCTTAAAGAACATTTGTACATGTTTTCTATGGCTGAAGGTACTCATATTCAAAATTATTTTGATGATTTCAATTCCATTCTAATTGACTTGCAAAGTATAGATGTTAAAATAGAGGATGAGGACAAAGTTATTTTGTTGGTAGTCTCATTACCCTCTTCCTATAAGCATTTCAAGGAAATCTTATTGTATAGTAATAATGAGACATTGTCTTTTGATGACGCAAAAGCTAGTTTATTGTCCAAATAAAAGTTCGACCACGAATTGCGTTCTAATGATAAAGGTGAGAGCTTGAATGTGAGAGGTAGACCCTTTGGAAAAGAGGGCATCACTAGGAGAAACTCCCATTCAAAATCTAAAGGGCGTAAATCCAATAAATTGTACAATATTACAAGAAGCAAGGACACTTAGTTTATGGGTGTTATAGCTTGAAAAATGAAAAGGAGAAAGAGAAGAAGAACAAACGACCTCAAAAATCTGCTGAGGCTTCCATTGTTGATTTTCAGTCAGATGATGATGTATTATGTGTGACCAACTCAAACAATAGGTGCGCTGTTTTGCGAGTTTTAGATTCTAGCTGCACATATCATGCGTGTCCCCATAGGGACTGATTTTCAACATATGAGTTGCTAGATTTCGGTGTCGTGCTTATGGGCAATGAAGCCTAATGTAATGTGGTTGGTATTGAAACCCATGACGGTATTATGAGAAGCTTGACAAATGTTTGTCACATTTCAAATTTAAAGCGCAACCTTATTTCACTTGGTACTCTTGAGTCTAATGGTTGCAGGTATTCAACTGAAAGTGGAGTCTTGAAAGTCTCCAAAGGTGCACTTGTTCTCAAGAAGGGTGTGAGACGTGCAGTCTCTACATCCTATGAGGTTCTACAGTGATAGGTTCTGCAAATGTCACCACCTCCTCATTTGATGTTGATCTCACTCGATTATGACATGCTCGTTTAGGGCATATGAGTGAGAAGGGCATGATAATCCTAAGCAAGAGAGGCCTACTTGCCAGTGAAGGTACAGGTAAACTTGACTTTTGTGACCATCGTGTCTTTGCCAAACACAAGAGAGTCAGCTTTTCAATTGCTAAATACTGTATCAAAGGTATCCTTGATTATATTCATTCTGATTTATGTGGTCCCTCTAGAGTTCCTTTTTTTGGAGGAAAACACTATATGTTGATTATTGTGGATGATTGCTCTCGTAAAGTCTGGTTTATTTCTTAAGACATAAAAATAAAGCATTTTTCATGTTTAAAATTCAAGGGCCTTGTTGAGAACCTGACTGGGAAGAAAATCAAAAAGCTTAGGACTAATAATGGTCTAGAGTTTTGTGAATCAGACTTCAATGAATTTTGTGCTATTCAAGGCATTGCTAGACATAAAACTTTAGTTGGAAAGCTTCAACAAAATGGTGTCATTGAACGTATCAACCGGACGCTTTTAGAGAGAGCCCGTTGTACGCTCTTCAATGCCGGTTTATGGCACCATCGGGATTTTTGGGCCAAGCCTGCTTCAACTGCCTATTATCTTGTGTACCCTCTCTACACTCCTCTATTATCTTCAAAATCCCAGAAGAGGTTTGGTTAGGTAATCCCATTGACTATTTCATTCTGAGAATATTTGGATGTCCTACTTATGCTCATGTCAACAATGGCAAGCTAGATCCTATGGTTATTAAGTGCATCTTTCTTGGTTATGCATCCAAGTCCAAAGGATATCGTTTATGGTGTCCTGGTTCTAAGAAAGTCATCCAAAATTAGGATGTTGCATTTAATGAGTCTGCTATGTTTTCTCCTGGGAAAGAGTCTACTATTTCATCTACTAATGCAGCTGATCAACATGATACCAGTGACAAGGTGGAGTTAGAGGTTTCAACTTAAGGTGGAGGTACTACATCTACATTACGTCATTATAGCAATGAGGTCCATATTGATGAGCCAAATCCTAGCACCTCAAGTCCTGATGAGCCTTAGGTAAAGAATACATATTCTATAGCTAATGATAGGCCAAGGAGAACAATTAGAAAGCCCACTCATTATGCCATCGATGATGAGAGTGAGTTGATTGCATATGCACTCACCATTGCACAAGAAAATCCCGAAGCTATTAAACCTTCAACCTATTTAGAGGTTATCTCTTATCCTAACTCCTCAAATTGTCTCATGGCAATGCAAAAAGAGATGAAAGTTTGTATAAAAATGGAACTTGGGAGTTATGTGAACTTCTTAAAGGCCATCGTGCATTAACTGCGAAATGGATCTACAAGCACAAAGAAGGCATCCTCGAGGTTGAAGATGTAAGGTTGAAAGCACAGTTAGTTGTTCGTAGTTGCAACCAAAAGAAAGGTATTGACCTTAATGAAGTATTCTCTCCTGTTGTTCCTCATACTTCAATTAGAGTGCTATTTGACTTGGAGTTGGACCAACCAGATGTTAAAATAGCTTTCCTCCATGGTGAGTTGGAGGAAGAGATCTATATGAAGCAACCTAAGGGGTCTACAGTTCCCGATAAGGAGAATCTTATGTGCCACTTGACAAAGTCACTATATGGCCTTAAACAAGCTCTGTAGTAATGGATGCCTTTATGATTGGACAAGGTTAAATATGATGTCATTTTGATAATTGTGTGTATTTTCAACGATTTGGAGGTTTCTTTATATATTTGCTATTATATGTTGATGTTGTGCTCATTGCATCTAAGGACAAATCCTTGATCAACAAGTTGACAACTCAACTTAGTGATGAGTTGGAAATTAAGGACCTTAGTGCAGCTAAGAAGATTCTTGGTATGGAGATGCATAGGGATTGTAAGGTTGGTAAGCTCTACCTATCCCAAAGAAAGTACCTTGAAAAAGTGCTTGATAAGTTTAATATGAGTGATTGTAAATTGGTTTCTATTCCCTTAGCTGCTTATTTCAAGTTGTCATCTAATTCTTGTCCTAAAATTGAAGAGGAAATTGAGAAGATGTCTTATATTCCATATTCTAGTGCAATTGGTTGTCCTATGTATGCTATGGTGTGCACTAAGACCTGATTTATCATATGCAGTTCGCGTCATGAGCGCTTTATGCACAATCCTGGTAAGGATCGTTGGGATGTTGTGAAATGGATTCTTCGTTATGTGAAGGGTTCTCTTGATAGGTGTTTGGTATTTGATCAATCCGAGTCTACAATTCTTGATGTTGTTGGTTATGTTGACTCTGGTTATGGTAGTAATGTTGGCCATAGGTATTCTATTTTTGGTTATATTTTTACTTTATGTACGGGTGCTATCTCTTAGAAAGCAAGCTTACAATCCATTATAGCTTTATCTACTATTGAAGCCATGTATGTGGCTGCAACTAAAGGTGTCAAAGAAGCTACATGGTTACGAGGTCTTCTCATTGAGCTTGATATTGCACAAGGTACCACTTTTGTATTTTTTGATAGCCACAGTGCAATTCATCTTTCTAAAAATGATGCTTACCATTCCAAGACCAAGCATGTCAATGTCAAGTACCATGTTATTCGAAATATTATTGCACAAGGGGAAATTGTAGTGAAGAAAATTCATACATCTGATAATCCCATACATATGCTCACCAAACCACTTTTTATTACTAAGTTCCAATATTACCTGTACTTACTTAGTGTTCACAGCTTATAATAGCCCTTCAGGGCTCTGCCTTGCGGGGCTCTACCCTTCGGAATTATTGAAGAATTTTTATCCAAGGTGGAGATTGTCGAGAAAATGGCCAACAATTATTACATGGTGTTGTGTTTTTTTTGTTAGGCTAAGCCAAGACGAGAGGAAGAAATTTAAAAAAAGGGCTAGACGCAACCCAGAACAACGCAGGCCCAATGCTTTCCTTCCTAGTTTGACCGCGTTGACTTTGGCTACACCAGTGCTTGGGCCTTCCTTCACCAGATGCGACCCAACAACAAAGCTTCTCCTCTAGTAGAACACGCAACTTAGTTATGCTCTAGCACGCATTAACCCGCATTGACCGTAGCACCTAGCTCACCTTTTTCTTCCAATGAGATCCGCAAACCAACCATGGCCAGGCCCACAATTTGTGGCAGTCTGGCTACAGTCTGTGGCAGACTAGGTGACTTTTGTTTTGGTTTCTTTGATCCGTTTTTGACGTTAGTACAAGCTTAATATGGGGATTAATGTTGATTAATTGCTGAAGCTACTAGAGACTAAGTGAGCTGCAATAAATCATCATCAAGCTTCATCATCCCATGAATCAATCTTGACCAAATCCTCATCATCAAGAATCATCATCACCATTATTCTTCCACCCCAAAAATTATTCATTATTTTTCTAGATTTGTGAGAATCTTTTTTGAGTGAATTTGTAATCACCTATTTGATCTATTACTCAAGCACTTGCTTTGAGATCAATATGTACCCTCTTATCTCATAGTGAATTTTACAATCATTGGTGCCTGTGATTTTTTCCAATTTGGATTTTCCACGTAAATTTTGGTGTTATGGTGTTGATTTATTTTTCTTGCTATTATTTTATTTTGTTATATTTTTTTACATCCAATTTCATCTACTTCGATCTTAACACAAAACCAATCAATAGTTCACTTAAGTGATCGACAATGGCCATTGGTTGTAACTATGGAGAAGGCCAAGTCATCTATATAATCAAAATGCTTAATAGAATGATAAGATGCACGATACCAGCAATCTTAATATCGATGCACTCTCCTTTCTCTTCTTCCTGTAGCATGCGGTCCAACAAGACTTTCGTATAAGGAATAAACATATAAGGCAAGAGCAATCTCCCTCCTAAATACCCATGGAAAGTAGGAAATAGTAATCCGTTAAGTAGGACTGAGTAAGTATCAGCAGTGCTACACTCCATAACGAGTGAAACTTATAACTCTGAAAATCCAACCTTGCATAAAACAATCTCTATAAAATCCCACTCTTGTCTATCATAGGCATCATTAAAATCAACTTTTAGTTACTGCAATTAGATGATCTCTGCCTCTTATTTCTTAAAAAAGTAAGAAGTCCGTAAACAAGCAAATAGCTATCCCCCATAAGTTGGCTTAGTACAAAAGCATTTTGATAAGGCTCAATTAACACTGACACAAATTTGTTTAAGTAATCAGTCAAAACACCTAGAGGTGCCTTTATAGATGTTGATTACATAGAACAATAAAGAGATATTGACTAAGAGATTAAGATTGGGTACTTTAGGGATGAGAGTTATAAAGGATGGCTATTTGTTTTTAAATGTACCTCAATTATAAAGTTTCTAAAACAGCATTTGTAACATCTAATCTAATAAAATCCCAAAAATTTGTCAAGAATAAAAATGCCCTTTTAACTTCATCTAGGTTAAAGCATTGCGAAAATCATTGAATGTCCTATAGAGATAGCCTTTTACGAAAAGAAGATACGAAACTTACTGCAAGTTAACATCGCAAAGGAGATAGCTCAACCTATCTGCACTCACATAGCTCTTGAGAAAAGTTGTCATCAAGTTAGCGAGCCAGTCTTGATCGCACATCTCCTGTCAAAACAGCCTTTAGCACGATTGAACATAGAACACTTGCAAGAAAAATTGAAGATGAATTTGGCCATGTCATCGGCATGGACATCCCAATTCACTTACTTTGTTGCTTTTAGTAATAAGAAAGATTCTAACAATTTAGGATAAAGACTCTGCTCATGCAACGCTTGCTCAAGAGCCTCTACTTGTTAAAATAAACTCCCCTACAGTTGTAAACATTCTAGCTTATTATCTAAACAACACTTCTTACATAGATCTTTCTAAGCTCCAAATGTTAAATATTTTCAAACATAAAAGAACCATTCAAAGCCCATCTTTTACTGCGACTAGATTGCTGGTCATGAGTACCTGCAAGCCTATCATTATAAAGGACATAATGAGGACTGATTGTAATACCCCGCTATGACGTGTTAAGTATGGTTTAAAGGATTTTAATTGACCACTTATATTACCAGAGATGTACTTTCCTTTATAGAAAACCCACTCTAAAGAAGTCTATAGTTAAGCATACTTTTTGAGTTGCTATAGAGGATTCTTGGAATGACTAACCTCCTGAGAAGTTTCCTAGGTAGCATGTGAGTAAGGACAAATGATATATATTCTTAGCAAGATGAGGTTATTTAAGTAGCAAACTAAACACTTGCACACACACTAAGAATGTTATGCAACAACAACTATAAGAAACTGCAAGAACAAATAAGAAAAGCTGAACTGAACCTAGATGAGACACACCACCAGGATGAGTATAAGGCCATTAATTTTGATCTAGATAAGGCATACCACCAGATCAAGAGGTAGGACTCACTAGAGCATCACTCAATTTGGCCAAAGATTGAGATAAGCTAAGGAGAATTTCGAGGGAAGGGGTTTGGCTCAACTTTCGGTCAACATCAACTAAGTATTACAAAGTGATTTTTTCTGGGGGGCTTTTAAATGAGCACTTTTTCTCACTAGACAGTGGTTGTTTTGGCTGTCAAATGGAGTACAATTATAAAACAAATGTAAAAAAAATATATAGAAAATACATAGAAAGGCAAAATAATTAGGAAAGTTATACCACTTCAATTGCCTGTGATGTTGATTCATTTAGGTGTCGAGATAAGTAGCTTCTAATCATGTTTATTCAAATCCATGATTATAGCCTATAGTTAATTTCCTTGATAAATGCTCGATGTTATGAAATTCTGCAAGCGTACGATTTATCATTGTAACACTTATGAGTATCATTCTCTAGGATAGACTATAAAATCAGGTTACTGCACTTCTAGACCAAACTAATGTTGAGGGTTAAACGAACGAGATTCTAAAACAAAATATTCTACTAACTAAACTGCAATCCCTAACAGTAGTATTAACACAAAATTTATCACTTTGCAAGATTTAAATAGAACATCAAACCGAATGATAAAAGGAAAAATTATACATATAATTAATAAACTTATTCTATTTCTGAATAATTTGTAAGATTGAGAATCAGTTGCCAAAATCCACAAACCTACCATAGTCAAGTAGAGCCTATCATCTTCAATATTCACTGATAAAGTTAACATTTCATGAATTTAGCAAATCAAATATCAGCATCACCAAGCAGCATAACCCCACACATCCTTGGAAATAGAAGAAGATTGAGTACCTAATTCGTTTTGGTCACTCAAAGTGCCAGTTCCCAAAGGTTCAAAGAATTGAAGTCACAGCAACAATGTTCTGTTGTCATTAGGTTACTGCAACAATGAATTTAGCAAATTGAACCCAAAGTGAACCCTCGTCCCTCCCAACAATCGGAAGTCTAGCTTGTATTTCTCAACTCCAAACTAAATTACATAAAGTTTCAATGAAGCTGTAATCAGAAAAGAAAGAATGAAAAAATATCGAAGAATATGAGAGCTAAAGTCGTGATCTACTCCCCCCTCTACTATGGCTTCAATCTCCACTTTTTGTAGTTTCAATTCGCCCCCTTTATCCCCTTTTATTGCCTTCATTAATTCTCAAAATAATTCCTTTGAAACCGCTGGAATAATGATGATGTTAATTATGGAACTTGAAGGAAGAAAGAGAGAGAGAGAAACAGTCGGAAATGGGGGGAGGAAAAGTTGCTAGTGGCTCTGTTCTTTTCTTTCGGATTTCCTAGGCTATGAACCGAAGAGGACGAAGAAGAAAGGGGAGAGATGGAGTCCGCTAGTGACCCACGTGACAGCATGTGGTGTTATTAGTGGAAGCAGGCTGGGATGGAGAGGAAATCAACTGGGTCAGTCCATGGAGAAAAGGGAGAGAGGAAGTTTGGGAGAAGGAGGGGCATGTACTAGGCTCAGGAGTGGGTCGGCTCCATTTTTTTTCCCTTTCTTTTGCTTTCATCCTCTTCCACTTGCTCCAAGCTTGATTTTGAGCTACTTATTTATCTTTTCCAAGGTTTTTGCCAATCCCTATAAAATAAACAAAAGTACATTAAAATTCTTATCTATTAATTTATTTTGAACAAATTTCAGATAATAAAAGGGCACAAAATATCATAATTTCATGTTGAACACCCGACCGGTACTTGCACAAGGAATGATATCTAATTTTCCCTTGAATACAAGGAACTTCCCTCCAGTTTTGAGTTGATTAAAAGTAGAACCCTGAGATCCTCAAGTAGAGATTTTAGGACATCATTTGGTAATACTTTTGAGGTATTTTCACATATTTAGACTTTCTCAAAAAGTTGTTGCAAAGTGAATCACAAAATAAGTTCTTGGTTTGGGCAGTTTGCTGGGCTGATATTAGGCTAGACTGAACTGAAGTGGTTGTATTGACTTACTTAGCTGCCAAAAGAGTAAGTGTAACTTATATCATCTAAATGCTATAGCTTGAGCTTAAAAATAAGGCAAATTAAATTCCAAAATCTTTCACTTAATTCTCAACAAATTAAGTGATAGGATACATGCCTGTGCAATAAGCTCATAGAAATAGTTTCACTTCGGCCTAGATTGAGGGCTCTTTGTATCATGGCTTGAATTATTGTGGATTTGGTAACTAGCGTAATTTGTTCTCAAAGGATTCTCCATCATCCTCACCTTATTGAAGACAATTTGACTCAAGTTCTAAAAGGGTTCATCCTATGAGTAAGCGCTCAATTCATCCACATTGAAGGTGGATGAAACACCATAGTCTCTGAGTTTCTAGACTTGGTATGCATTACCATCAATTCTTCCTAGGATGCTAAATAGACCATTAGCTCTTGGACTTAAATTGGACCTTTTATTTTGGAAAAACCTTTCTTTTCTCAAGTGAACCCACACCTAGTCACTAAACTAGAAAACAACCTTCTTTCTAGGTTTGTTGGCTTGGGAATGGTGGTTGACATTAGGTCTTTGAATCATGTTTCTGACCTTCTTATGGAGCTTTTATATCTTTTTCACCTTTTTTTAACCTTCAGCACTTGGCTTTCCTTTGAGGGCTCTTGATGACACGCCTAAAAGAGTCAGTGGTTTAACTCTATGTGCTACTATGAAAGTAAATTAGTCCCATGGTCTTATAAGGGGCCTTGTTGTAGGAAAATTTCACATAGGGTAATAAGAGATCCTAGGACATGGCATGTGATCTGATCACCACCCTCAAAAGTGCTCTTAATGCCTTATTAGTGACTCTATTCAGCCACCAGTTTGAGGATGGCTTATAGTGTTGTACCTGAGCTTTGTTCCCACTTTCTTGCATAAAGTTATCCAAAATGGCTCAAAACCTTAGTACCTTTGTAGACCTTAGAATTCCATGATGCCTCATCATGTCCTCGACATATAGTTAAGCCATTTAGGCTACCTCATTTGTCTTAGCACAAGCAATAAAGGGTGTCATCTTTGAAAATTGACGAGTAATCACAAAGATGGAGTCTTTTCCCTCTTAGAGTGCTAGTTATCCCAAAACAAAGATCATTCTTGTATCTATTTAAGGGCTAAGGGGATAAGAAGAGAGGTGTAGTCGCCTTAGGCCAAGGACTGGCTCTTGGCTAATTGGAAAGTGGCACAACTCTTGATGATAACTTGTACATCCTTGGACATGCTTAGCGAATGGTAGTTTTCTTTTAGTATTGCAATAGTCTTGTTCTCACCATAGTGACTAGGTAGAGCTCCAATTTTACCTTCTCTGATTAGAAATTCCCTTGTCCTATACCTAGGGATGCACAGTCTACTTCCCTTCAATAAGCACCCATCTTGAATCAGATATTCTCCTTTAGTCTTCTACCTACACTGCTTGTACAAATACCCAAGCCCTCGTCATTCTTATACAAAGACTTAAGATGCTCAAAGCCTAAAACATAGAGATAAAATTCAAATAGCAATAGGTGTCTCCTTATAGTGCATTAACCCCTTGGTTGAGCGTTCTTGACATATGTTTGATAGCAAACTGGAAGGATCATAAGTATTCAGCTCCTTTGGCATGCCTAGAATTGTGTTCGTGCTACTCTTGGATGTACTTTAAGGCTTCATTGTCAGAATGGAGAATGAACTCAATGCCAACCAAATAATGACTCCAATGCTCTAGATATCTTATGATGGCACAAAATGCCTTGTCACAAGGGCAATAGTTTTTTCTTAAGTCACATAATTTCTCATTAAAGAAGGCAAATGGTCGACCTTCTTAGGTAAGAACTCCAATGCCCTCTCCAAAGGTACCACTCTCTACTTCAAACACCTTCTCAAAGCAAGGTAGGGATGGGACATGTGGTTGGATAAACTTATCTTAAATATCTTGAGTGTCTTTGGGTTTATTTTGTAGATAGGGTTGTCAAGAAAGATACCTCCAAGGATAAGGTCAGTGTGCTACTAAGTTGATCTTTTTGGAAGTGGGCAAGGAGGTATCTCCTTAGGAAATAGATGCTCATACTAGATAAGTATGGTGGATGCTTTGGAGTTAAGGGGACTATCATGTTCTAGTTCTAATTAGGAATGGAGGATCCACTTTGTATTAGCTCTAAACTTATGCTGAGAGGCCTTAAAAATAGGTTATCCTAGAGTGAACAAAATATATGTTTTATCAGGGTTCTTTTATAGGTTTGGCCTGGTCAAGTAATATAGGGCTAGTGGGCCTAGAGTATTTTTTTACCATCCTTAGTGAAAGATATGTGCTCAGATAGCCATTATGAATAACTCTCCTCTCAGACAACCAAGGTCTCCATAACAACACATGATAGAAATCCATAGGTATGATATTATGCCAAACCTCATCAAAATAATTCTTGCTAGTTGAGAAAGAAATCAAGCATCTAGACTGGACTTAGAGACCTTCACCTTGATTCAACCAATAGATATTGTGTTCATGAGGCTAGACTAATGTTTAAAGGTTGAGCTTCTCACCGAGGCTTCTGGAGGCCACGTTAGAGCAACCATCACTATCATTGATCAAAGAGTAAACCTTTCCTAGTATTGTGCACCTACAATGAAAGATGTTCTTTCACTGGTCCTTCTTAGATCTTTTATGGCTACTAAGGGCGCCTATGATCACCAATGACTTACCCTTATTAGCTTCTACAGTGATCTCTTGTTGACAGGCTAGCTCTTAAGAAAAAGATTTACGTGGTTCTTTTCTAACAAGTGTAAGGACCACATCCTGGGGTCACCCCAGGTGTGGTTCCTCCACAAATGGTTGGACTTAAAAGCTAGGCAGTCAATTTCAAAACTGATTTACTAATATTTTTCTCTCTTTTTTTAAAAACATTCATATTATGGTAGGATAATGGATTGGACCAAAAGGCTAGGCTAGAATTTTGATCTAGGAACTCTACTAGGTTCCTAGGCCAAAATCATGTCCAACTTTCTAATTCAGTTCCTCCTAGTATTGACTGCATGATTTAGGATCTTAGCAATCAGCCTGATCTAAGAGCCTGCCTGGGTTCTTGGGCTAGTGTTGAGCCCAGATCTGGGTCCAAATAGTGACATTATCTCCGATCAAGAATTGTATTGCTTAAAATAAGGCAAAATAAAAACAAATTTAATTATTAAAGTCGCTAGTGAGTTTCTGAAAAAACTTAAAAACCAAATTCACTTCTTGGAACGAATAATACCGAAGGAACAATAGGTTTATATGAGCCATAAGCCAAAGGAACATTGAAATGGACATTAAACTTGCTTCAAAAATATTTTTGAGAGGCCCTTGAGTAATCTGTAGTGCAGAGACCATCTAAGTCTATTAGCATGAACCGAGGATCCAAATTTGAGAGTAAAGGTATGATCTCGTGGAGTACATCACAACATCGCCCGTTATCACAAACGACCTCTACTGACCAATACAGGAAACTAAAATCTAATTACTCTTAAAATAAACTGTCATGCTACATATTGTAGTCACTAATTCAAAATTCAAAATGCAATGCCAATCTAAAGGAAATAAAGGAAATAATTTAAAATATTACAGTGGGTAGGGATGAAACTAAGGATTACATCTTTATCAATACTTGAAATTAAATAAACTAAAGAGAAGGAAAGTAGAGAGAAACAAGGAGGTAAAGATTTGACTTTACCCTTAAGATAACGCATCTTATTCACCTGGGAACCTGTAGAGCGATGTCTTTTAATGATTAATCTACTTCTCTCCCTCCCTTTCTCTTGAGGCTCTTGATATGTAAAGTGTGTCTCAGGATTTTCTTTAGTATGTTCTTCTCTAATTTTTGGTATTTTTTCCTCTGAAAATCTAATATTCTCCTCCCTAATTTTCAATGTCTAACCCTAGAGGGTAACCCTTTTTATAGTGCTTATGGGGATATTCTAAACTAGTTTAGAGAAAGGAGACCTAATTCTATTCTCAGTAAGCTTAATCTAAAATGGTGCATAAATTCGGATAGGATTCGAAGAGGGAAGACTATAGAGCTTGGTTGAGTTTTCAACCAAAGTATTTGGTCGGGTTCTTAAAGCTAGCCAGATTCTCAGTCTAGTCAAACTGTATTAGGCCTGTGCCTGGGCTGGGTTGTAAACAATATAGTTTGTTTTGGCCATAACTTTCTTATCCAACGTTCACTTTCTTTTTTCATTGAGAGCGTATTGAGTCTAGTTTCTAATAATGCTAATTTAATAACTATTGGATAAGTGTGGAAGAAGAGATAAGCAAAATGATAAAAATGTGTCATTTCAGCACAAGTCTCAATATTCCACTTATATCTTTTCCATTTCCTTTTAGATCTTGGCATATAACATGTCATTAGAAATTATTATTTGATAAAAAAATATTAATATATACACTCTATAATTTTATATACCCTAAAGGGCGGTGAACATACGAAATAAATCTCAACTAGACATTGAATATCGTTAATTTGGGCTTATTTAGGCTTGATTAGGCTTTTGTTTTCCTTCCTTGTTATTCTTCAAACTCCAATTAAGGATCATTATGCTGGGCTCTAAATACACAAATTGAGTCATAAGTTTTGTCATTGGTCATTTTATAAAAAATTAGGATGTCATTTTTAGGTGTCTATAATAGGCTTCCTCTTCTTGTGTTGTTAAACATTGTGTTTTAGGACACATACATCTCCAAAGGCACAGCCCACTAGCAGTGGCATACCTAAGCTTAAGGCTGCTATGGTATCTCAGAATAGTTTCCTCTTGATGTTTTTGTAAGTCACACTTTATAACAAGCTTTTCAAATTTCTTATTGTATCCCTCAATGAATATTGATCCTTAGGTGAGCCTATGAAGTTAACTGTAGTTATCTTAAAGGTAAGAAGGTGAAAGAAATCTATCCTCAAGTTTAGATTTCATTTTAGCCTAAGTTTTGATTTTCCCCTTTCTTCTCTTGGCCCTTCTAGTATGGAGATTGGTCCATCATAAACAAGTATATCTCCTAAGTTTAAGGGCTAAAAGCTTTACCTTCTTGGCTTCAACAATATCCTCTCTTAACTATATGTGGCTAGTCAATGAACCTGTCAGGATGTAGCTTGCCTTTAAACTATAGAACTTTAACTTGATGTCATCGGATTAATGGTGATGTCTTCTGCCTCTTTTGAATCTTGTTTTAGATTCTTCTCCACTCAAGTCTCCAAAGGGATGCTCTATCTATCTTCATCATCTTGAGATGCGTCAAATGATAGTAGTGATATAGGTTTCTTCTTTTGTTTTTGAGGGAACTCCCTATCTTCTTCCACAGATATTCATTTTTATTTTCCAAATATTCATAATTTTTCATGAGAGATTTAAATATTTCTTCTATAGTCATGCTATCATTTATCTTACTAGGAAAGAAGGGTTGATTCTTTGTGGACTATTGTGTTTAGGACAAGGGTTGTGCTTGAGGCTAAGATCAAGTAAAGAAAAGTAACCTAGGTTGTAATACCAATATGATGTACATTTGTTAGCAAGATCAGATGAGTTGAGTAGGAAGCTAAACACATATTGAGAATGCTTAATAAGAACAACTGTAAGAAATAGCAAGAACAAATAAGATAAACTTAACTGAACCTAGATGAGATACACCACCATGCTGAGTATAGGGCCCTTAATCTTGACATTCATAGGAGACACCACTAGGTAAGAGTTAAGACTCACTAGAACAACACCCAATCTAGCTAAATAGTGCAATAAACTGGTGAGAATTTTGAGGGAAAGAGTTTTGCTTAACTTTCATTGAACATCAATAGAGCACTACAAGGTGAGGGTTTTTTGGGGTTTTAAATGACCTATTGCTGTCATCAGATAATGGCGATTTGATTGTCAAGTGGAGTGCAATCAAAGACAAAAAGTAGCAAAACTAGAAAATATATAAGCATACAGAAAAGGCATGCTAATTAGGAAAGCTAAGACATCTTAGTTGGTTGTAATGTTGATTCATTCAGGTATGAAGCTAAGGCAGCTTCTAATCATGTTTATTCAAATTCAAGAATGCAGCTTACTACTAATTATTGCCCTAAGAAATGCCCGTCCACTTATAAAAGAAACAATATCCAGTTTTCCCTTGGATAAAAGAGATTTTCCGTTTGTTTTGAGCTAGTTAAAAGCAAATATATAAGGTCTTGAGTTGAGATTTTTGACCATCATTTGACAATATTTTAAAGGAATTTTTACATCCTTAAACCTTCCCAAAAGTGGGTGCAATGTAAATCATAAAATAAAATCCTGGTCTGGGTAATCTATTATGTTGAAATTGGGCTAAGCTAAACTAAAGTGGTTGCATTGAATTCCTTAGCTACCAAAAGATTGGGTACCACTTATATCATCCAAAAGCTATAACTTAAGATCAAAGTTGAGGCAAGTTACACTCTAAAAGCTTATACTTAATCCACAGTAAATCATACGACAACATACAACCCTGTGTAACAAGCTTATGTAACCAGTTTAACTTTTGGCCTTGATTAAGGACTCCTTTTATCACCGCTTGAACTAATTGTGGCTTTGGTGATTGGCTTGAGCTATTCTTAAGGATTCTCAATCCCAAAAAAAAAAAAAGTGCATTGCAAGGCCATGTGGTGATTTGTAAGGCCAATCAACTATACTTAAAGCCATTCCTAATAAACCTGACCAGTTGCCTCACCTAGGAAGGGCCTCTAGTCCTTCATCAAAAGATTAGAGGAGCATGGCATAGTTTATAACTAAAATGGTAGGCTTACTACATCAACAAGCATTTTCCATTGTCAAGCCCAAGTAAGGACAATAGGTTACCAAGGGATAGTTTTTGAGTTGAAAAGACTGGAGGATAACTTGTTGGTAATAGGTTATCTAATAGCCTAAGTCACTTGGCTTAGGACATTACACATCCTAACTTTTATTTAACTTTTGAAACACCCTATCTCCTAACCCTAGAATAAGTAAGATTTTATAGGATAAAAACCCATTTAAGTGACATCTATACTATATTGAAGATTGAATTTAGAAAAATGATATTTGATTTCTTTTATCAGCACATGTTACTGTACTTCATGTCAATTTCGTATGATGAAATTTTACGTGTATGCCGATCAACATACAAATTGAGAGAGGGGGGGGGAGAGAGAGTAGACAGAGATTGAGGACTATTGTAAGCTTCCCTCATCAATGGCGAGGAGAGATTGAAACCATCTAAATCCACCAAATCCTCACCTCCCCATCTGTCAACAGCTTTAAAATTTGACTGATGATTTGAATTTGGTTAGTGGTAATAATCAAACTCCCAATGGATTAGTATGACCTGAGGATGAACCTAGGTTTTTTCTGTAATAGGATGAAAAAGAGCTCAGGGCAAGCTTTTCCATATGGATTTATGCTTTAAGGAAGAGAAGGTAATCATCTTCTTGGGCAAATGAGGTTGAGTGCATGATAGCTTTATCAGGCTCTATAAATGCTCCGAATCTAGGTCTTTAACTATCGTTTGTGCCTCTATTAATGCATAATGGAATGAAGATATAATGTATTGAGGAAAGTGATATTCAATCTTATGTTGAATCCTAGCAGGCTTTAATTGCTATTTATGCACTAGGGACCAACCCACCCCTAAAAGTCATAGAGGTTTTCTTAATAGAATTTGGGAAAATAAGAGTTTTTGCCAAGTCATTTTGAAACCTTGTGGCATTTCATTGTACGTTTTCATTCATTCATGGAGAGGACAATATCCTATCCCAAAATTTTATCTATTTTGATAAACAAAAAAAAAAAAAACCCCCCATTGCATTATCACGAAAGCTTGGCTTGTTGGACAACCCATTGACAAACATGCAATTGCAAAAGTCCCAGCTTGGACTACTTTCCTTGATCTTGGTCTCAAATTTTGGGGAAGAGATAATCTAAGTAAAATTGCAAGTTCAGTAGGGAAGCCATTGACTACTGACCAAGCTACCTAGGAAGAATCAAAAACTAAATTTGCGCGAGTCTTGATTTAAATGAAAGTGAATAAGCCATTTCTTGTTCATGTTACTTTTATTAATGAACTTGGGGACTTGATTTTCCAACCTATTGATTTTGGATGGAAGCCAATGAAATGCACTTTTTGTCATATGTTTGGATATGAACATGAGGAGTACAGGAAAACAGTGAAGAAGGTTTGGAGGATAAAAGAAACTATCAACTCTGATCTAATTGGGAATATGGAATCATTTTACAATAATAATATTGAGGAAGTGAGAGTTGACGAAATAGAACAAATAGACCTTAGCAGTCAAGATTAATATGATGATAGTGTAACTATAATTGTGGCTGGTAAGAATTGCACTCCACCAGATGGGGTTACATTGCTAAATAGCTTTGATGCTCTCACTGGGGATAATGGCTAGTGTTGCTTTCTGGGACATTAGAGGGATGAATGGCCCTAATTAATAGTTAGCTAACATAGCTTTTTGTCTATGAAAAAATGTTTAGCTATGAGAATTGTGGAAATGAAGGTAGCACTAGTTAAAGAAGTTGAGGACTTGTCCCCATTGGTCAGTAGCTACTAATGCTATAACTTATGAAAATGGGATAATCTGGATGGTTTTGAATTCTCAGTAGGTTATGATGGATGCATTGTAGGCTCGTAAGCAATCCATCCATGGAAGAACGAAATTGCTCAATGGTGTACGCTGTTATGTGACAGTAGTCTGTAGAGCTAATCAGTTTAAAAGGAAGACCATGTGGGATATGTTAGCTATTATTGAGCCTCCATTCCAGAACCCTGGTGCAATAAAGAGAAGACCACTAGAGTTTATTCCAAACTTGACATAATCATGCTTAATGGACAAGCAATCTAAGATTTTCTGATGTGAAGTATATTTTATTACTTGAATATATCTTTGATTATTGCCCACTACTAATAAAGCTACACAATGTATAGGATCCAAGGAAATCTATGTTCAAATTTTTCAATATGTGGACATAATGCCCAACTTATGTTGACACTGCGAAGGTGATTTGGAAATAGAAACTAAATGTTCTTCCATGTATCAAGTGGTTACCACACTCAAAGCATTGAAAAACCTTTGAGAGAACTAAACAAGATGCACTTTGGAGATATACACTAAAATGTAATCACTGTAAGGCAAGAATTATAGCAGGTGGGATTGAGACTACATTAAGAGTCTTTCAATGGTGAGTTAATTGATATACAGAAGAGCTACATCCATCAATATGATCTCTTATTAAGGGATGAAAGAGATTTTTTGAAGCAAAAGTCCAAGAAAATTTGGCTTAAGAGTGGTGGCTGCAATATCGCATACTTCTATGCCAGCCTACAATGCAAAATTATAATATACTGCTTTAAGGAACTTGCAAAATGAACGAGGGATATCTACATTTGACAAAGGGGAGATTAAGTAGATTTTGATAAGACATGTCTCTAAGTTCTTGGGGACTAAGACACCAGGACTAAGCCCCTATTTTGAAGTTGTGATGCAGGCAATAGTAGGCTAGCAAAAATACAGGTCCGGGTCGATTCAGGTCAGGATAAATCAGACATTTAGACAAAATTTTCATACCCGAACTCTATTCGGATTATAAATTGGACACTTTGATAAGACCTAGACCCGTGTGTCCGATGTCCAGAACCAATTGTCCGAATGTCCGAATTCGTGATATGATTTTGGACATTCTGATCGAATTTTTGTGTGACCGAACCCGAGCTTGATTTTTCAACATTCAGACGCGGTTGTCCAAAATTGTTTTTATAAAATTTTCTAGAGAATTTGGAACAAAATTGCACATAAACCTAATTGTCTAATGTCCGAATCCGATTGTCTGAATTTTGTCCGAACTTGAAATAGTTTAAAAATACTATCCAAACCCGAATGGCCAAACCCATCCCCAAACCGAATTTAATTTCGGACATGACCTAGCCAATAGCATGTTCATAAGTCAAAGAGATGCACTTCTACAGCCTGCCCAAGATAACAAAGTCAAGTAAGCAATGTTCAGCATTGGCAACAACAGCAGCCCTAGTCAGATAGTTTTGACAGCCACTTTTTCAAGAATGCTTGGGATTGGAAAAGACATTTGCACTACTACCAAGGATTTCATCAAAATGGGCAAATTGTTGAGACAGTTAATGCAATAGTGTTAGCTATCGTACCTAAAGTCCTTAATCTTATAATTGCTATAGAACTTAGACCAATTACCTGTTGTAATGCCTTATATAAGTGTGTTACTAAAATTATGTGTGATAAATTCAAAATAGTCTTAACTAGTATTGTTGGTGAGTCTAAAGGAGCTTTTGTCCAAAGAAGATCCATACTACATAATATAATGATTTATGAGGATCCTATGAAGTCGTATGGTAGGAAAAAGGTTTCTCTAAGGTGATACATGAAAGTAGACCTAAAGAAGGCCTATGATTATGTCAGATGGAAGTTCATAGGGAAGCCCTTGATCAATTATGGGTTCGCTATACTGTTTGTACCTAGAATTACGACATGCATCTCTTCTGCTTATTTTTCTATCAAGGTTAATAGGGAGCTTTATGGATACTTTATGAGTTAAAAAGGCCTAAAATAGGGAGATCCAATGTTCTCTCATTTTTGTGCATGTCATGGATTACCTAACAAGAGCTCTTAGTGTGGTTGTTATGTAAATAGGATTTAGTTTCCATCCTAGATGCAGCCAACTTAGCTTGTGTTCATTAAGCTTCGCATATGCCCTACTGCTCTTTCATGGAGGGGATCCTGAGAATGTGAAGGTATTGTATATGGTCATTTCTCTGGACTTGAAGTAAAATTAGGGAAATTTTCCATTGTACTTGTTGATGTGGATCAAGTCACTAAGCAACAAATCCTAGCACTCACGGGATTTAACTACTTGGTTGCACCTATTAAACCATAGAGATTGACTAAGGTTGAATGCTAAATTTTGATTGAGAGGATAATAGCAAAGATCAACGACTGGCCTGATCAAAAGTTGTCCAATGCCGGTAAAATACTTTTGATCTGTATTTCTTTGCACAGTATGTTCTTATACTTGTCTCAAACTTTTATTTTCCCAAAAAGAGTTCTTAAGTGAGTTGTGTGGATGTCTAACAATGCCATATTATTTTTAAATGTCTGATGATGAAATTATGCCCCAATCCGTGTGTTCCAGGGCCCAGTAGAACAATCCTTAATGCAAGTCTAACAGGAATGCTAAAAAGTCCAAATAGGCCAAAATTGACAGCGTTCGGTATTCAAATGAAATCCATTCTAGGGGGGATAAAATTATTGAGTTTAGGTATCAATATTCTTCCTTGAATAAGCTTACTAATGACATTTTGTGCATCAAAACTCGATAAGCAATAGAAAAGCTATAAGTCCAATATTGTGGCCTGTGCTGAAAATGGCACTTGTTCACTATTTTCCTTATATATTCCTCCACACTAATTCAAAAATTATGAAGTTAGTTTTATTTAGAAACTAGATTCAATAAACTTTTAGGACAAAAAGAATCACTTAGAATGAAGGTCAGACGTAAAGGTTATCGCAAAAACAAATTGAGTTATCTGCAGCCCACCCCAGGAACCCGCCCGGGTTTGTGCTTGATACAAGTTGACCAAACCAAGAACTGAACCGGATCCTTTGGCTTGGAACCTGGTTAAGCTCCGTGATACTCTTAGTCTTTTTCTATCTAAATGGGATCAATTAATTAGAATTCTAGATTGGTTAGTTTACCAAGACTAATTAGATAGAATCCTAACTGAATTAGTATACCCATCTAGATTAATCTTAATGAGACTGGGATTAAGATGGAAAGACCAATGAACTAAACTCACACTCAAGGAGAATGCAAGTTAAGCTAGAACAATCTGATTCTAAAGCTTAGGTTCAATGGAATCCGAATAGAAGGCATGAACTTGGATAGAACTAAACTTGAATCATGGATACAGAAAACACCAACAAGACCAAGATTAGGATCCCTAAGCTTGATTAAGATGCAGAATCACCACTTAAATAAGTTTAGACACTTGATCACTACTCTAGTGGGCCTAATTAGAGATAAGCAAGTTTAGTATTTGATTTTCAAGGAGCAAAGCTCTCTTTTCTCTCTTTCAAAACATATATTTTGATTACAAAAGTGATGTTCACAACCCCTTATACCCTAGCAAGCAAGTACACAAGCTGGCCAACTAAAAGGAAAGGGGTTTCTTCAAGATTAGGAAACCTCCTAATCTTGCTTAGTTCATGGTTTAGGTTAACCAGTGAGACACTAAACTAGTTCCTAACTTAATCCTTGCTAATTACAGCCATTGAGTCTGTTTAATCATTAGGATTAAAGCTAAACTTAATCCTAAGCAAGCAATTAGGCTAAAAGGCAGCTGGTCATATGTGAGAGTAAAAAGAAAAGCTGCTTGGTTCCCAGCTTGCTTTACGACTGGCCAATGAAGAAGCTTCTGCCTTTTCTTCCTTGTTTCTCATTGGTTCTTCAATTGGTTACTCCATCATTGTGTCCAAGGCCCCTTTAACTTCTCAATCATGCTATAGGTAAGGATTGGATGCCTAGAATGACATCAACCACCAAATGCACCAATTAGGTGCAACCAGGCAGAAACAGGCATATTGCAGGCATTGTTTGGATCCTACATCTCCCATGCAAAAGGTGCGCATGATTTGGATTGCCACATATGATTAGAGAGCTCTGGATGTCTCTTAACTACTTCAAGTGGAATCATATGTTTATGACTTGATTTGCCTGTCCAAACCTCAGAATACTCAGACTAGTCTAAACTGGGTTCAAGCCTGCATAGATTGTAAAAAGTGACCTAATTCTTCAACTTCCACTTGACTTAACTTGAATTTCTCAATTAGACCAGGTAGTTAACATCTTGGGGATCCAAGATATGTAAAAAATTGGGACTTAAACCTCATGGATGCCTAAGTATTTGAGAACATAAGACCGGGCTTGAAATCTGCCTTGAACCAGGATGCTTTGAACCAGGATGCTTCTGTTTGTGTCCTTTGCAAAATATGAGCTATCCTTTGAATGTTGAATGTTAATTTTGGACTTCTAGACTTGATTGATTATCCTTAGGATCTTGGCTAGGTAGGACTCCATCATCCTCTCCTTGTTGAAAAGATTTGATCCTCAAATCTGCTAGGTAGTCATTTCAAAGGTATGGGTTCAAGTCTGCCACATTAAAGGTGGCTGAAACTCCATATTCTTTTAGTACATCAACCTCGCATACATTGTCATTTACCCTTTCCAAAACCTCAAATGGACCTTTAACTCTTGGCATGAGTTTGTTCTTCCTTTTAGAAGGAAAACTTTCCTTCCTCAAGTGTATCCATACGAGGTCTCCAGGCTGAAAAACCATCTTTCTCCTATGCTTATTAGCTTGGACTTGATATGATGCATTGGTCTTCTCTATTCTACCCTTAACTAACTCATGGAGCTTCTGAATCTCTTCTACCCTTACTGCTACATCTGCCCTTGGTTTCTAGTCTAAGGGTTGTGGAGTGAGATTAAGTGGGCTTAGGGGATTAATTCCATAGACCATTTTAAAGGGCGATAGACCAGTAGCCTTCCTCAGTGCCTTGTTGTAAGCAAACTCAGCATGTGGTAAGAGTAGATCTCAAGCTTTGGCATGAGGTTTAATCAAAGCCCTTAGAAGAGTACCTAGGGGTCGATTAGTTACCACAGTCTGCTCATCAGTTTAGGGGTGACAAGTGGTACCATACATAAGCTTAGTGCCAAGTTTCTTCTATAAGGTAATCCAGAAATGACTTAAAAACTTTGTATCCCTATTAGAAACAATGGACTTAGGGATACCATGTAATCTGGTTACCTCTTTGAAGTATAACTCCGCAATGTGTGTAGCATCATTTATCTTGTTGCAAGTATGAAATGTGCCATCTTTGAAAACCTATCCACCACCACAAAGATTGAATCATTGCTCCTTTAGGTTTTAGGCAAACCCAAAATGAAATCCATGCTTACATCCACCCAAGGCAAAGTTGGTACTAGAAGGGGTGTGCATAAGCTGTAGGGAAGGGAGTGACTTTTAGCAACTTGGCACGTTCCACATCTCCTTCTTTAACATCCTTCTCCATTCCTAGCCAGTAGTAGCATTCCCTTAACATGATTAAGGTCTTGGACTCTCCAAAATGACCAGCCAAAGAACCACCATGCACCTCTTTAATCAAGAGCTCATGGCGGCTAGACTTTGGTACACACAAACGTGTACCCTTAAACAGAAAGCCCTCTTAGACTAAGCAATCTCCCTTGGGGTGCTTTTGGCACATAGAATACAACTCCCCAAGGTCTTCATCATCAGTATACAAACTTTTTAGATGCTCAAAATCAAGTACATGAGCATCTAACTGGAATAAGAGGAGATACCTCTTAGACAATGCATTGGCTCCTTGATTGAGTTTTCCTAACTTGTTCTTGATAGTGAAATGAAATGACTGGATATAATCAACCTACTTTGCATGGCGTGAGTTTAACTTGTGTTGGCCTTGAATATACTTCAAAGTCTCATGATTAGAATTCAAAAATGAACTCACTAGCCATAAGATAATAACCCCAGTTCTCTAAACATCGCACAATTGCATAAAACTGTTTGTCATAGGTGGAATACTTTCGTCTTGGATCACACAGTTTCTCACTAAAGAAGGCCAAAGGTTTACCTTACTGAGTAAGAACACCACCTATTCCAACACCAAATGCATCGCATTAAACTTCAAAGACTTTCTCAAAGCACAGCAAGGCTAGAACGGGTGCTTGAGTTGGTCTCCTTTTCACTTCCTCAAAGGCAGTTTGGGATTTAGGGTCCATTTAAATGATATACCCTTAATAATTTCTGTCATGAGAGCCATTATGGTGCTAAATTCCTAATAAACCTCCTGTAAAAGGAAGCTAATCCATGGAAGTTTCGAACATCATGTGTGCTTTGTGAGAGAGGCCATAACCGAATAGCCTCTAACTTGCTCTCATCTGCCTTTATGCCTTCACCAGAAACAATATAACCTAAGAATGTTACCTCATGAGTGAAAAAGGTGCATTTATTGAGGTTACCATACAATCTCTCATGTTCAAGAACAAGCATAATCTGATTGAGATGATCTTGATGCTCTTGCTCGCTCTTAGAATAGATCACAACATCATCGAAGTAAACTACCATAAACTTTCCAATATAAAACCTAAATACTTGATTCATTAGCCTCATGAACGTGCTAGGAGCATTGGAAAGACCAAATCGCATAAACAAGCCACTCATATAATCCTCCTTTAGTCTTAAAAGCCGTCTTCCATTCATCTCCCTCTCGGATTTTGATTTGGTAGTATCCACTTCGAAGGTCGATCTTTGAAAACACCTTTGAGCCATGTAACTCATGTAGCATATCCTCAAGCCTACGTATGGGATACCAATATTTGATGGTGATTTTGTTTATGGCTCTACTATCCACACACATATGTTGGCTACCATCCTTCTAAGGAACCAATAGGGCAGGCACGACACAAGGGCTTAAGGACTCCGGAACAAGCCCTTTGGACATTAGTTCCTCCACTTACCTTTGAATCTCTATGGTTTCCTTATGATTCATCGTATATGCTAGCTTGTTTGGAAGGATAGAAACTGGAATAAGATAAATGTGGTGTTGGATATCTTTCTTAGGAGGCAAACCCGTAGGCATCTCCTCCAGAAAAAAATGATAGAATTGGTGAATCAATGAAATGGAAATAAGGTGGCTTGGGAGGGGAGTTTCTAGTTCCTCTTGAATGTTCAAGATCCACTCTTTAAAGGCCTTAAACATATGGTATGAGGCCCTTAAAAGAGGTTCACTAAAGGTTAATAAACAACCAGAATGCTCGGGCTTCTTTTGGGGCTTGCTTTTGTGGAGCTCGGATGGTAATAAAGGAACTAGGGTGATCTTCTTTCCTCCTTTGGAAAAGGAGTATGTATTCAGGAACCATTGTGCATCAACTTCCTATTGTACATCCAAGGTCTACCTAACAGGACATGGCATGCATCCATGGGGATAACATCACACCACAACTCGTCTTGGTAGTTCTTTAAAATGGATAAAGAAATGAGACATCAAGAGTTAACTTGTAACCCCTTACTTTGGTTTAATTATTAGATGTCGTAAGGGTGGGGATGGGTCGTGACTTGCAAGCCTAGTTTCTCAATCGTGCTAAGAGAAATTACATTAGCACAATTCCCTCTATCAATGATCAAGGAGCAAATCTTGTCTTGAACCATGCACCGAGTATAAAGATATTCTTCCTTTGCTCGTCTTTGGCACCCTTCTGGCCATTTAGAACTCTTTTCAAGACCAACATCTCACCCTCATCTACTTCCTCCTCTACCTCCTCTAGTGTTTCCTCAAGGTTTCCCTCAATCTTCCCTTCATTTTTCCTCCTTAATCTCTTCCTCTTCCACGGCTTTCCATTCAGGTAAGGTAGTCAACTTCGGCTTGGGCAGTATGCGACTGTGTGTCCTAATCATTGGCACTTAAAGCATCTTCTTATACTCATAGGACTAGGATTTGGTATGTTTAGAGGTGGTTGGCTCTTTTGTGGAGCTTGGGTTCTTTGTAGGAATGATGGGTGGGCTTAGGAGGTGGGTTAGAACTCACCCTTGTTAAAGGGTGTGTTCCGAAGTGGAGGCTTGCTGAACTCACATTTAAAGGGATGTTTGATCTTCTTTTGTTACTCAACCTTGTGAGCAAGGACACATACTTCATCGAAGGTGGTGTATTGTTGTAATTCAACTACGTTAGCATACTTACAGATTAAGTCCCTCCAAGTATCTTACTATAGTTTGTTCTTCTGGTTCTTAAATATCACACTTGATCATGAGTTTCTCAAACTCACATGTGTATTCTTCAACATTGAGACCACCTTGTGTAAGATTATGGAACTGAGAATAAATATCTTGGATGTAGGTGGGTGGAAGACACCGAGACTTAAGCTTTGCTCTCATCTTCTCCCACGTTCTGATCTTGTTTTTCCTACACCTAACCCTCTTGGCACATGGGTTACTCCACCAAAGAGAGGCATACTTCTTTAGCCTAAGGGCCACCATCTTTACCTTCTTATCATCAGGAACATCTTTGTACTCAAAGACTCTCTCCACCGTATGCATCCACCCTAGAAATTCATTTGGATCCAACTTGATTTCAAATTCTAGAATCTCAACTGTAAAATCATTAGAGTTGGCTTGAAATCTTAGCTTCATTCTGGTCCTCCTTGCTGGTTCATCCTCACTAGATGAACTTAAGGGGTTGCTTGCTTCTTCTTCTTCTCTTTAGCTAAACTAGATTGGCTCTTCGTTGATATTTTGCTTCTGTTTCATAAAAGTACTAAGTTGTTTTCTTAAGTACTCATTTTGGGCCTTATGTTCTTGGTTAGAAATAGTAATTTCATGATTGCTCTTCAAACAGCTTCAAGTTCCTCATCTACACTCAAGCTAGTACTCATGGTGTAATCAGTCTAGTTTAGAACAGAAATGAGGTTTGTGTTTGGATTGTGTTTAGGGAATGAATCTAGAAGTTAGGGGGTAAATACCAAGCCAAGGAGAAACTCAGCTTTGATACCAAATATGATGGAAAGGCCAATGAACTAAACTCACACTCAAGGAGAATGCAAGCTAAGTTAGAACAATCTGATCCTAAAGCTTAGGTTCAATGGAATCCGAATGGAAGAATGAACTTGGATAGAACTAAACTTGAATCTTGGATATAGAAAACACCACCAAGACCAAGATTAGGGCCCCTAAGCTTGATTAAGATATAGAATCACCACTTAAATAAGTTTAGAACTGCACTTGATCACCACTCTAATCGGCCTAATTAGATATAAGCAAGTTTAGTATTTGGTTTTCAAGGAGCAAAGCTCTCTTTTCTTTCTTTCAAAACGTATATTCTGATTACAAAAGTGATGTTCATAGCCCCTTATACCCTAGCAAGCAAGTACACAAGCTACTCAAGTAAAGGGAAAGGGGATTCTTCAAGATTAGGAAACCTCCTAGTCTTGCTTAGTTCACGGTTTAGGCTAACCCGTGAGGCACTAAACTAGTTCCTAACTTAATCCTTGCTAATTACAACCATTGAGTCTATTTAATCATCAGGATTAAAGCTAAACTTAATACTAAGCAAGCAATTAGGCTAAAAGGCAGCTGGTCATATGTGAGAGTAAAGAGAAAAGCTACTTGGTTCCCAGCTTGCTTTACGGCTAGCCAATGAAGAAACTTCTGCCTTTTCTTCCTTGTTTCTCATTGGTTCTTCAATTGATTACTCTGTGATTGTGTCCAAGGCCCCTTTAACTGCTCAATCATGCTGCTAGGTAAGGACTAGACGCCTAGAATGACATCAACCACCAAGTGCACCAATTAGGTACAACTAGGCAGAGACAGGCAGATTGCAGGCATTGTTTAGATGCCACATCTCCCATGCAAAATGTGTGCATGATTTGGATTGCCACATATGGTTGGAAAGCTCTGGATGTTTCCTAACTCCTTCAAGTGGAATCACACATTTATGACTTGATTTTCTTGTCCAAAACCTCACAATACTCAGACTAGTCTAAACCATGTTCCAGCCTGCATGGTTAGCAAAAAATGACCTGGTTCTTCAACTTCCACTTGACTTAACTTGAATTTCTCAATTGGACCAGGTCATTAACATGTTGGGGATCCTATATATGCAAAAAATTGATACTTAAACATCATGGAGGCCTAAATAATTAAGAACACAAAACCGGGTTTGAAATCTGCCTTGAACTCGGATGCTTCTGTTTGTGATTGAGCCATTCTTTGAACTTTGGACGTTGATTTTGGACATCCTAGACTTGGTTGATCATCCTTAGGATCTTGGCTAGGTAAGATTCCATCATATTACCTTTCTCTAAACTGATTCGGACTATCCCCTCAACCATTATGAATAGAGGGCTACCCCTAGGGGGTTCAGGGCATCAGTCAAATGGCATTAAAAAAATTTCCATGAGCTAGAGGCATCAAATCAAATTACCGTCGAGCACATCAAAAAATTAATGAGAGGGAAGGCATCAAAACTTAGGAGAGAAACACTTTACACATTAGAGGTATTAGGAAAGAGAGAATTGAGTCACCTATTAAGAAGGCACCACCCTACTGGATCCTCAAGTAAATCAAGTGGGTTATTCTGAGGACCAAGGAAAAAAAAAAAAAAGAAAAAAAGAACCTCCGTCTTTCCCTACTCTTTTATTCTATTTCTCTTTTATGATTTTTATTACCAAAGATGTAATCTTTAGGTAGTTTCCCACAGCTGTACCTTATTTACTTTACTTTTGTTTGCATTGGACTAAACTCTGTATCTTGGGCATGATTTACTATGATTTATACTAATATGTTGCATGAGTATTTGTTAGTGTGATTAAGTTTTAATCTTTCCCTGTTGATTAGTAGAGATCGTCATTGATGACAAGCTGCGATGAGATACACCCATTCACATCATCCTACCATCACCACCGAATCTGGAGCCTCAATTCGAGACTAAAATCTTCATGGCCCCCATACTAGAAATTGCTCAAGAGTAAACCTTTTTAAAACCTTTTTGAAGCAAATCAATTCGTCTATACAGCATCCCTTCAATTGTAAATAGGTTATCCCAAGGGAATTGCACCCATTAGCACCTATTTCCAAACAAATGCCTCCACCACCGTCCTAGGAAGCCACTGCTTGCTATTTATGTGTTAAAAAAATTATGTAAAAAATTCTTGGCAGAATTGAAGTATTAGAATGCGCATATTTTTGCACGTACATGTGAGGGTGTGTACGTTGTTACTGTACCTCATGATGCATGGTACAATTTGCACCCACACCCCACCCCCCCCCCCCCCCCAACAAAAAAAAACAAAACGAGAAAAAAAAGAGAAAATGGTCAGTTCGCTTGTCAAGAGACAAATCATACATCAGCATGTTCCTAAATCCTCGTTGAGGATAGGAATAACTGGTTGCTGCCGACATGATTTAGAAGAAAATAAATAGAAGTAATACAGACAGGATGCTTCCTGCAAAATCATCCGACTGCAAAAACTTTACAACAAAATCAATATTGCACCCTCTTCCCACCTGATTATCCAGGAACGCTACATGAAGATCAAAAGAAGTGCAAAAATATTCTTTCAAAAAATGGCCCTAAAGGACCAATGGCTATCTACTCTAACCAAAAAGTTCGAAAAGAATCTTCCTTTGGCAAGGGGACATAAACCTGAATTCAATAAGCCCCAAATCCTAGTAAGATTTTGCAAAAATTGCAACTTCACCAGCTGGATTACCAGTCATCAAGCATGTCTTTGTTCCCTCAGGTTGTTCAAAAGGATAACATCTAATGGTTGCCCCCGTCTCTTCCTTCACTTTGAGCTCCTCTGTGTCACTGCATCAAACAATGGAAAAAACATTGAGGCAAGTATATAGCCGCTGGGCCAAGCACCTCAAAGGCATTTCAGCAGCCACCCACGAGGCAACCCCCGTTAGAGCTTGGTCCCCATGTGGCTGAAAGGCAGTAACAAGCTACAAGCCTACCCTAGTCCTTTCCTCATCCCTCAAGCCCTAGATGGGGTGGAACTTGGCTTCAAAAAATAAACAGATAATTGATATTTGTAACAGAAAAGAAGGGGAATAGAAACACGGATGGGTTAGGAGAGAGAGGACCTGGCTGACCATGGACCCCTGGCCCACTTCCCAGCAGATATTGCTGCTTTAAGCTCATCATATGAACTCACATCCACAATATTACTGTCAGACGAGGATAGTGCATCAGCATGTTTGGTGTCAATGACATACAAGAAGCAATCAAGAAAGCCGGGATACAAAAACTTTGTATAAGTCAACTTTACAACATGACTGCCTAACCTTTGATCACACATGACATTCAGCTTGTTAAAATCTGGACAACGGGAGAAGAGAATACAAGAAATCCCACATCAAAGACTCTAACTAAACTAAGTCGCCTCCGTGAGCCCTCGGACTTGCCTTGTTTGAAGCTCAGTTCAGGATCGAGTCAAACCCAGTCCGGGCCGAGCCTGAGCCCAGTGTGGCTTACTTCAGTTCAGTTTCTTCCCCCCCCCCCCCCCCAATATGGATCTACAATAGACATTTGCATTTTTGCTTTCTTAGCAAATGGCAATAAATTTTCTGATTGTGAACAAAAACCCAAGGCTATACGTTGTTGAATCATAAGTATCTTGATCATATCTAGATTTTGCATTTAGATTTGCAAATTTGCCTTGTAATCCTGCCCCCCACCCGGTTTCTAGGATGCATGAATAAATTTAAAATTCTGACTTAGAATAATTCAATTAATTCAACGTTGAATTTGTCATGTTTTTCAAAGGAGAAAAAGGAAAATGAACTGAGTCTTAATCTGACTCCGAGCCTCAGGCCAAGCCTACGCTTTTTAAAGCTCACCAAGTTGTGAGCCAAGCCCGACCTGGGCTCACATGTAACCGAGCCAATCTCAGGCTCAGCTCAGCTCAGCTCAATTACACCACTGGCCACACCACTTTGTTGATCTGCTACTTTGCAACTAGGTAATTGGGCAACCAAACATCATCTTCATTGACTCTGGTACATCCCTGGGCATAGGTTTTCCTTTCTTTACAGTTTTTGCCCCTCCAATCTGCCCCCACCCCCCTCCCCCCCAAAAAAAAACCCTTTTTTTCTTTTGCAGTTGGGGTGGGGATAGAGAACAAGAAGAGGCAGCAGCAAATCTTAGGTTTTAATTTAGCCACATGAATCTCCACTAACTAAACCCGGTACATGCTCCTCAGGTAGTCAACCAACATGAAATATTGAGTATTGACCCCCTCCCCCCCCCCCCTTCCCCCGGTGACGATGCTAAGGGGGGGGGGGGGAAAGATTTATATGCCTCCCTTGTCAATCCTCAAGGCCACAGCCAGCCAGCCTAGATTTAAATTGGGAAGCTCAGTGAAGGGCCTGTCTTTGAGAAAGGACGGACTCAAGTGTATAAGGAACACAGCTGGGCAAGGCTTGCCTCTTCACTTCACTACACCCCTTCACAAGAGTGTGGCACCTAATCTTTGGAACCGGGGGGTTCACTTCAGAGCCAGCATCAACACAAATAGGGCAAAGCAGTGCTTCACATGTGGTTGTTCTAGGAACCTTTTAGTTTTTCATTATCTATCTCTTTATTTATTTTTTTTCCATTTTCTTAAGAAAAGTATGAGAGAGATTTTTAGCTGAAGAATCGTGCATGTTCTACACTCCAACCAAATGCACCAAATACAAATCCCTGCAAAGCTTTTCAGTTTTGATCCCTAAAACTTCTAGAATCACAATGAAGGAAATTCTCCAGAATCTATGGGTGAACCCAACAAAACTCTCCAAAATGCCCCACATCTAGGGGAAAATATGCCAAGTAGAACAGCACAGGAAAAGATCATTCTTCTTTTCACTGCATGATTTTAACATAAATATTTAGCTTTTTGGTACCTATGGTTAGATGAATTAATATTTTTGAGGCCTGTAATTTTTTGCATTACCTTTTGAAATTCCAACACCTTAGTACCTTAAGATATGACCAAATGATTTCTTTAAAAAAATGCTACCCACATTTTAAGAATAACAAATTACTAACTTGAGATTATAACTTTTGAACAGTTTAACCCTGATTTTTCACATCCAAGACAGTAAACTGTTGAACAAATAGAATCCCAAGTGGTAAAATTTGAGCAACTTTCTTATTACTTCACCATAACTCAGGACACTAGGTGTAATTAAATTCTTAATTTTCCAAGCACCCCTCATAGAGGCTCTGTGGTCATAATTTAACCTTCAACTGACCATTCTGCTCTCTTGTTTTTCACGTTTTTCTTTTTTAAAAATACCTGCCCCTTCCAATCCTTATCCCCCACCTTAAGCATTAGCCCGCAATCAAACCTAGACTGCTACCAGTTGGCCACTGACAGGCTGCCTGCCCGGTAGCCAGAAACCCTAACCAGGAGATAATGGAAATTATGTAAAGTCTAACCCAAGGACACAACAAGCAGTAGAGGAGATCAGTAAAGTTAACTGAAATACATAGGTTCCGCAATGTTATGCTGGACATCAAAGCCATGCAAGCAAACTTGGTGCTACAGTAGGATCGGCCTACTAGATTTGATGCTCTGACACATGTATTCTTAGAGTACATGGGGTGCACAGTATCAATACAAGAAACTGATACTCCCAGGTAATCCATCAATAATTCAGTCTAAGATTTTCCATAATGCGAAAAATGTACCTATCACGAAATGATGTAGCCATGCTCAATAGTGCTACTTGCATCTCATCCAGCTTGTCCTTCACATAAGAAACCAGAATGTTTGGCTCCATAGACACTCCAAATACTTTCCCTTGTTTACCAGGAATATCTCTCCTCGATATGACCACACTCCTATTTGAAACATCACGAGGCCCAATTTCGATTCTTATAGGAACTCCCTGAAAACCAACCACATATTCGTGAAGACTGGAGGAACTGAACCATGCATATGAAATACTCCAAATGTAAACCATCTGCTCAATAAAATATAATCATAGAGACATCCAGTTCTTTATAAGCAAGTTGTTATACAAACAATGAAACAAACTCAATATGATTATTAGACCAACATGACATGAACAAATAAGCGCTCATTAGTCATCACTCAGCTCTAAGGTTTAGGTATTCAAATTAAGCAGCTTCTTATAAGTTGATGGTACTACATCAACACAGAGCTCCATGACTTTTCATAATTATCACCTTGCTAGGCTGCCAACCAGGGTCAGTCTCATCTTATTGGAGTTATAAGTGTTTATTTGTTGACCAGTGACCATTAATCCATTATATTAAATGAAATTTTCCTATCCTTAATGACAGTTTGACAATCCATGATTCAGTTTCTCAATTAAAGGGGCATTACAGTCATGACCAACAGATTTTATATGGAACAAAATCTTCTGAAGTTCATGGTGAAAAATATATTGTGTGGAGGGTGGGGGGGAGGAATACTCCTTGCAGACAAATTTATACAGTTCTACCACTTGTTAACCAAGGTGTTTTGCTAAAACACACAGGTCTAGCGCAGATAATGTTTTCAATGATGTATCGATAATCTAAAGGCATGCTGAAACATGCATCTTTCAGGAACTTTCAATATCTGGAGGAAAAGAATATAAATGTTCATAAATAATAAGATCTGTGCTAGATAGACAAACTAACTCTACTAGAATTGTCCAACACAGGTAAAATGTCCAAGTGCCAGGCTCAACCATTTCCCTAAAACCATGTTCATATTTTCATTTAAAATGGTGTCAAACATCCACATACACGAACTATCAAGCATCTAGGTCCTAAGAAAAATATGAAGAATCAGCAAAGCATCTTGGCATAGAATAAGATGTACTTCAAAGGCAAAAGAAGGCACCATATTTCAAGAATGAGGGTTTAATGTTCAACATGTTGCCAATGTAAAATGATCAAACAAAAAGCTGACACCTTCATTTCCCAGAAGTTAAATTTCCAGCCAGGGGTTCTCTGCTCCGAGTCATCGAGCTTAACTTTAACTCCTGCACCTTTTAGAACTTCACAAACGTTAACTGCAGCACTCAGAACATCCGATTTCTCTTCTTCCTTCTTCCAGATTGGAACTATTACTACCTGAAACAAACAAATCGTTATCAGAAGAATAAAAAATGAACCAAACGTTTGAAAACATGGGGGTAGGGCATAAAGATACACAAGTGCCCTGAACTAAATTTACAATTTTAAAAAATCTTTGGGGGGAGGGGGCCTTAACACACTAGACGGCTCAGAGACCAGAAAAAAGCAGCAGTTAGACCACAATGATAAGAAATAAGTAAATACAGTTAGAAGAATTCTTTTCATTTCCAGCACATATATTGGCTCATCAAGTATTTATTTTCCCTTTGTAGTACATATAAGTTTCTTTTCTGACAACACCCAAAAAAAAAAAAAAAAAATTTCCCTCTTTCATATATCCACTCCAAAAGCTACCATCAAATCAATGCACTATGCCCAGAAAAAGTCAAATGATTACTTTGCAAGAAAAGCATTTTACGGATGTACAAAGCCTCCAAGCGAACCTGAATTGGAGCAACCCTTGGGGGAAGCATCAAACCAGCATCATCACCATGGGTCATGATTATACCACCAACAAAACGGGTACTAATAGCCCATGAAGTCTGCCACACATGTTGTCTTAGCCCATTTTCATCAGTAAACTGCATTAAAAAAAATTAAGTATTTACTTAAACCAACAAACTAAAGGAATGAAGAATAAGATAGAAGAATTGGTCACGTGGCTGAACCTGTGTGCCAAAAGCACGAGAGAAATTCTGTCCAAGGTTATGGCTGGTCCCAGCTTGCAGAGCTTTCCTATCACCCATCATAGCCTCAATTGTATAGGTCCTGTCAGCACCAGCAAATGTCTCTACCTTTGATTTTCGACCTGCAATAACAGGTATCGCAGCTTGTTCATATGCAAATTTTGTATAAACATCAATCATCTGCAACACCTGTTACCAGAAGCATCAAGAGGTCAGGTGCGAGCCCTACAACAATATACAAGATCTATGAAATAAGAAAAGAGAAAGAGAAGACATGAACCTCCTTCTCTGCTTCTTCTGGAGTGGCATGAGCAGTGTGGCCCTCTTGCCAAAGAAATTCAAGAGTCCTCACAAATGGTTTTGTGCGCATCTCCCATCTTGTGACATTTGCCCACTAAAAGAGATCAACTTAGATATAAGGCTTAAGAAGCTACTTATGAGATCCTCCAAGGACCTTAATCCTGCAATCTAATTGCAATCTAACCTGGTTAATCATCAAAGGAAGATCTCGATGACTATGAATCCATTGAGTAAACATGTGGTTTACTATAGTTTCACTAGTGGGTCGGACCTGCCAGAACCTCAACAAGTGCAACAATCAAGCTAAGATTCAACTTATTGATTTGAATAGCGAAAATGTAATACAGCAGGACCCTATTACAAGAATGCTGGAAAGCAGAGAAAATTCCCTGAGTCGTTACAGTACCACAAGTTTTTCTTCAAGTTCCTTTCCTCCTCCAATAGTAACAAGAGCTAGTTCTGGGCTAAACCCCTCAACATGACTTGCCTCCTTCTCTATGAATGAGTATGGTATAAACTGCAAAATAGTTCAAGGGAACAGAAGATTTCAGAGACACTACTCAAGTAGTATTTGTCATAAATCAACCCTCAAATAACATAAGCAGGCTCTCAACATTTCATACAGCTCATAAGCTTGACAATAACTCTTCTTCAAAAATGAAACCTGAGACCAGGTTTACTCGAGAGTCAGTGTATCATTTGCTCCACAATAAGAAAAATGAAAATAATTGCTTAGGGACATCGTGTAACTTCCCAGAGTTTGGAGCTTCCTTAGAAGATAAAGTCACAATCAATTTTTGTTAGAACCTTTTAGTGGTATCAATCTTTTAGCTACATGATTCCAGGAAAAGAATAGTAAAAAGCGTATCCTACTATCCACACGTCTTCGTCAACTTGCAATAGTTCAAATCAAAGACTAGACGCCCACAATGGTATCAGGCAATCATCTCAAAGGGCAGTAGGCTCCAAAATGTGATACCACTCATAAGTCTGAAGCGAAGTTCAGCCAGATAAAAGTATCATATTGCATATTTAAGATTGCCAATTTAGCTAATAGTAGCTGATTTGGTCGTAAATTACTCCATTCATACCTTGGTAACAACCTGAACATAATCGTTGTCTGTTATCTCCTTAAGCAGCAGTCATTTTTCTCCAGGTCAAGTCCTCAACTAAATCCATGTTGTTTACAATTAGAAAATCACTAATCAATAAGCAAGCACTCATGTCCAATTCACAGATAGTTGAAGAACCCAATATTGGACAATTTTTTCCACGTATCATAGACGACTAATGAACAATGCTTCTCTAAAATGTCAACATGTGCTTCTATCGTATTGTAGGCAGCGTACGATTTTCAATCTAGGGTCTAGTACAAGAAGCTTCGCTACTATTTAAGGGTGGGTAAGGTTGCTACCTATAATCCACACCCCACAAACAAAACCCAAAAAAATGGAGGGAAAAAAAAAGAATTTAGGCAAGACTATCGAGGTGTAGAATTGGTTTTAGATTTAGCAATCAAGTTGCACACTAATTTCTAAGAGTAACCTGTAATACCTCTAAAACCTATGAACTGTTTTGACACAAACCTTTCTCTAAATAATGAAATCACAGCCAGATAACGCAAGTTTGCAACTAACTAAAACTGTTTTTTTCTTTTTCCATCTACTGAAGCAACAAGTAATGATCCCAGATAACAGCCTATTAAACTATGATATAAGCTTCTTGAAATGGCCATAAAGAAGCCTACAATACCATCCTTCACAAGTTGCTTCATCCACTTAATATTGTGGCCAGTACAAAATTTGCCCACAAGTGTGAGCGCAAAAACATGCACAAGCAACAAGGAAAAGTATGACCTAATAAGATTAAAAGGAAGCATGTAACCCACAAGTCATACAAATTGCTTATCACTAATACATCACAGTATCACATGTTGAAGATGAAGTAACCCATTAACCACAAGTTTTTACATATTTTGATTTAAAAATGTAATACCCAATTCCTAATATAGTCAATTTCATTTTAAAGAGAACTGTTGAACTCGATAGCATCCAAATGAATCCACAAAACCTATTCTTGCCCCTTTTTAACAGAATACCAACATGGCACTGGAAATTTCAATCAAAGAGGATCCTTGTAGGGTTTATTCTACGTTCTTGGACAACTATACATACATTCTAGTTACGTGAGTATTTATGTACCATTTTATATGATTAGAGCGAGAAGAGGCAGTTTAACTAAAAATCATCAAAATGAAATTCTAATAGGACGCATTCAGTTCATGACCATACAAAGGACTTCTTAAGCAGAATCAATCACCCATCAAGATAGTTGCAGCCCCATTATCAAAGGCACTTTAAAGTTTAAACAGAGAATCTCCAACTAAACCAAAGATCAAAAACATAAAAACCAAAACTGTACCCAAATTCTCAGCAAGTACAAGGCAATGCAGTGCAATTGATAATCTAAAATTGAATAATGCTGGAGTATCCACTACGTTACAATGAATTGCTCATCAAACTTACGTGGGATGATAAGACAGTGAAAAGGTAGTACCTGTGGGAAGTACATGTTGCTGTGACCCGTTTCCTTGAACTTAACATTCAAATACTCCTGCAAGCACCCCCAGTAACCACAATTTTGCAAATAAAACAATACAAACATTCCAATTAATAGCTCAAAAACAACACTCCAAAAGTACACAAACCTGAATTGCTTCCCAAATAGCATAACCATAAGGACGAATAACCATGGTACCACGGACGGGGCCGTAATCAGCAAGCTCGGCATTGGCAATGATGTCGAGGTACCAAGCATTGAAGTCCTGAGAACGAGATGTGACAACTCGGTCCTGTGTTTTGGTCTTGGTGGAGTTGTCAGTAGGAACCTCCGCCGTGCTCCGGGCGGAGAAGCCAACGGCGGCCTGCTGGAGGAAGGGGAAATTCCGCCGGAAAATGGCCGGCGAACGGGAGGTGGTGGTAGGGCGGACTAAGATAGCGGGTAAGGAAGGTAATCGCAGCGCCCCCATGTTTGAGGGGAGAGGGACAAGGCTGAAGAGTGAAGGGGCTTCAGGATGAGGTTGTGTCAGACACCACACAAGTTAACAGGAATTGGGTTACATGGTTGTATTGGTTACATGGATGTGATGATGTCATCCTAGGTTTACACATGATGGATGGAGGGGGGAAAAAGCAGAAGTGTTGAGAGACCACTAACAGAACATAATATATATATATATATATATATATATATATATATATATATATATATATATAAATATATATATAGAGTAGAAATTTATAATGGTTGTCACTGTATGATAATTATCACAATTAAGTAAATCTATATCGTATATTTGTTTTCCCCCAATCTAAATTGTTGATTTTTTTTATTTTTTAAATGAGCAAAAATATATTATAAAAATCATAAAAAATTTATAAATTTGGAGTAAAATTTATATTTGTAAGGCTTGTTTAGATTTTGTTATGATAAACATTAGAGTTCAAAATTTTTCCGGCCACCAAGCAATTTTTCCAGTGATTATTCAATTTTTTCGGTGACCATCCATATTTTCCGGTGCCCATTCAATTTTTCCGGCAACAAGTAAAAATAATGGGTGGCAAAAATCCGGCAACAAGAGCCACCCCAATAGCAACTCGCACCCCCTCTGGTACCTGGGGCTCCGGGCGACTGCCGGAAGGGTCGCCGTGTGCAGGAGTCCGGCGGCACGGTGGCGGCGCAATTTTTGGCTTGAGTCACTTGGGCTTCTCCCTCTCCAATGGGATTCGCATTTTTCTCTGGCGCCGGCAAGTGTGGAAAATTCCAGTAACGGGCGACTGGGTTTGGTATCTGGGCCGTGGTTGTCACCGTTCAGTGGCTAGTAGTGGATGCGAGTAATGGGGCGGCGCAAACGTTGGTTACGTTTTTTTTTTTTTTTGGTTTAGGTTTGTATTTTGTATATTGTTAAGTACAATAAAGGTTGCAATTAAAGCAACAACAATAATGGTAGCATGATGGTTAGCAACTTATGTTTTATGGGCTTTCACACTAAGGTCACGGGTATGAGTTTGCTGTGTTACATCTGGCTGAATTTTTTACGATTTTTCGTGGCTTTTGCACTTGCCTTTTAAATTTTAACATATTCTTCTTCCATAATTTGTCTTCTTTTTAATAAATTTTCCACTGTTAATATTTTTATTTTTTTAATTAGCATGATTATCTTTTGTTACAATATATCTAATCTTTGTTTGATAAAAAAAAGATACAGAAAATCTTTCAAGATATTATTTTTTTCTTATCTTCATCCATAACTTACGAAAATCCTAATAACCTAAAGTCTATAAATTCAATCTTATTCAAGAACTTCACATCAACAATTGTTTATCAACTTATTTGATAAGATCATTCATCATCGCTTCCTTTTCAATACGTCTTTGTTAAAATCATTCAACGTTCATCTTTCTCAACATCTTAAATCGGTATGTCAAATCACAACCCTTGTTCTCTAATTAAAACTGTACAATTACCGGTAGCAAGTTGTATTTTTATTTATCTCCAACTTTGTGGTATGTTGATTGTGTTAAGTTTTTCATTTTTTAAATTTTTTGAATACGATCGTGTTAGTTGTGAATTTCCAACAGAATTATGTAAACTAATATTTTGTAAGTGTTCTATCATTTAGACTTTTAAGTTTTTTTTAATGTATTTCAAATTCTTATATTTATGTATGTACTATTCATAGTTATGAATAAGTTGTACGTTTCAATAACAAAGGTGTTTATGTTTATAATTTTAATTTTTGTTGATCAATTTTTTGTTTGCTTTGTTTCAAAACTAAATAATTTTTTTTTAAAATGCAAGGGGATGAATAACATGAGAAGTAGTTATTAGTGCTTATTGTTGAAACATGCTGAATCATGCTGAAGCATGCTAAATCATACTGAATTATGCTGTAACATGCTAAATAGTTGAAGCAAATATAACTAGATATTTTCAACAAATAGTTAACAGTATTGAATTATGTTGAATCATGCTAAAATGTGCTGAATTCTGCTGAATTGTGCTGAATTGTGCTGAATTGGTAAAGAATAAATTTGGAGTATTCCCTTTGTTTTTCCCTTTTTTTAATTAATACATTGTCAATATGCAACACCGTAAATGTTTTATTTTTGTTTTACATCAGTTAATACATCATGGACATGAACTCTATCAAATGCAATATGGATTCTTCAACGCAAAGCTTTAGTGATCATAGTGAAAAAGAGGTTGACGAGGTAAGTTTTAGTATTTTAATTTCAATTATGATAATTTTAATTTGTTTTTTTAATTGGGTATCTCAGCATGATTACAAATTTTGAATGTTGATATTTTGAATTTAATTGAAATCAAGTGATCATGATTATTAATTATGTTTTCGATTGAAATTTGTTAGCAATAGTTTTTGGTTAATTTTAGTTATTTTTTTTCGTTGTAGAGTAATGAGAAGATTTCGATTCAAAATTCCAAACTTTCATGTAATTGTACAAACAATTTTGAAAAAATATATACTGAACTTGATACTTCTAAAAATATGGTTTTTGTCCAACTTGATACTATTAAAAACATGGTGTTTACTTTGCATTCAATGAGTATGGATTATTTTAATCAGCAGAAAAAAAAGAGGATAACTTGGAAGAGAGATTTGATATTCCGTTTGCTACTCCTAATACAACACAAACAAAAGATGTGTCCCAAAGAATATCAAAGCAACCTTATAATCCACAATTTTATGCAAGTTTGTAGTCAAGATTTTGGAGAGCTGAGCGATAAAAAGTTAAGAAAAAAACTAGAAGATAATGGCCCATATAGTCAAAACTCACCAATTATCGAAATGGAGATTCCTGAGGCGTTAGCTAACATCTGCTTTAGTAAGCCTTACTCTCGCAATGGATTAGTTACACTTAGAGATAGCCCTATGTCTATGCATGATGAAAAAAAGCAACCTCGCACACAAACAATTTACAAGCAATCTGGCCACAAGTTATAAAAACAATCCAATCATCAAAAAAAATGGTAAATGTGAGGCCATTGCTTCAAGAGATGGGGGTGAAGTCAACAACTGATAAGTTGAGAAGGAAAAAACATCCCACAATGAGGAAAGAAGACATAGTAAAATTTGAATTATCTATCTCAATGTGGACCAGAACAAAGCAATGTATGGGAAGATTTAGGTGATGCTAAGTTGACGTAAAATAATTCAAGCAAGGACTTGTCATTATGGAATGAACACACAACTGTACATCATCAATAATGAATTTCTTTTTCTCCATATTGACAATCACGTAATAAAAATTCTAAGTTATGGTTATCTTAATATATGTCATCTTTTATAGGTTTTGAATTCCACTGATATAAACAACATGATTGTCTCATAAAGTATTGCTGACAATAATGAAGTGAACAAAAAAGTGGAATACATCAGGTATGTTTGTTTGTTATTCCACGTGAAGACTTTTTCCTTTCCAATTGGGTCATTACATTGTTTTTCATTTTCAATGTAGTTTATAGAGTTGGGTGATATTCAAGAGATTCTATATAATTTGGATGATGTTGCACATGGCATTGATGAGCAGTAAACTATTTGTAATTTTTAACCATTGAAGAAGCGAGAATTTGTGACAGAATGTTTAATTGAAAAGACGTGAGTAAGGATACTTATTAGGATTCTTCCAAAACTCAAACTTTTAGTATATATCAATTGCTATGCTTTTTCCCCGACAAATGGATATCAAATTGGGTATGTACATGTGGAAAATTTTATTTTCATAATAATGCATAAATAAGTATATTATCTAATGCAATTCATTTATTCAATAGGGTATCGACGCTTTACACCTACGGAAGCAAAATGAGGGAATAAGGAATCGCCTATATGTGTCTGTCATGCTCCAGGTAATAAATTATATTATCACTTCAACATTTTCCTTCATAATCAGGCATGTTTAATATTTTTAATAAATTATGTATGCAGGTGACTATGTCTTTTATTGACAACAGTTGTAAGAAATCCTCACCAAAGAGGCGCATTCGGGCTTCTTATAATGCTATTGAATCTTATCTTCTTGATGATACTAATCATGTTGAGCAAGTACGTAGGTACAAACAAATACAACCCATAAATACTATTTTTTAACTATATATATGAGTTGGAGTGACTATTTTATTATGAATGTAGGTTTATATTCCTCTACTGGATGGAAATAGAAATCATTAGATATTGGCAGTGGTTAACCTAAAAAAGGAACAACGGTATTATTTGGATTTGATGGGTCCATCAGAAGTTGAAATTAAATTAGCATTTGAGCTGGTAATGAATTAATTCAAGCAGTTTTATATTCTTTCAATTTTTTAAAACCATACTAATGTCATTTTAATTCAGCTACTGAAAGTATCAAAGTTCTTTGAAGAGGACCCTTAGTTGCATCAGTTGTTTCAAGAAATATCAACTTTTAGATTGCAAGTGCCACTAGTTTATAGACAACGGAACACGTAAGTGAGAATTTGGATTATGAATTACACATTACCTATTCTATGTGATTTTTGATTATAAAACTCATGTTTATGTTGTAGGCATGATTATGGCATATTTATTCTCAAGTATATTGAAGCAAGTGACAATTCTACATGGAGTCATATTAAATTTTCGATATGAATGAATTATAATGTCCAAAATATAATTGCTCTTGTGTCTAGTGGATAAAATTTTAGTATGAATGAATTATAATGCTAAAAATCTTAATCTATTTATTTTATTTCCTACTTTTGTAGTCAGATGAAATCAAGGTGGAGCGATTGAAGTATGTTGCAAAGCTTATGACTAGCAAATTCAACATGGCAGATTTTAAATTAGCCGATTGATAAACTAATTGTAGAACAAGTGGTTACATTTGAGGTTTTTTTATATATTTTATTTTGATTGATATGTTTCATATTTTAATTTGAGTTATTCTATTTTCCAAAAATATTATAAATTTATAAAACAATATGCAATACCCAAGGCCTTTTATAATAAGTTTAAAAGAGAGAAAGAGTAAACATCAAAAAGCATCTTATTCAAGTTTTCATTCCACAAGAAAGTCGAACATCATTGAAAAATCATATAACTTGTGAAACTAATCTACAAGAATCACCAATCCTCTTTCAGACTCCAATCCACAATCTTAGGATTCTTCTCCAAATTCTCAACTTCTTCACTTAATACAACCTGTATGTTTAACAAAATCATTATTGATGGAATTATTTTTTTCAAGTTATATATCTACATAAGTATTGAAAATTACCTTTGCTATTTCGCCTTTGACATAAGAATTAGGTATGGTGCTCATTAGCTGCTCACGCACTCTATATATGTAGTCATGGTCAATATCCTTTGGAGATTTGAGCAGCGTGCATTGAGGATTTGTGATGTACAGTTCATTTAGGTCAAACTCTTCCATAAGTTTTTCTCCAACAGATTTAGTATTGCTAAATTTTGGACAAGTACATATGGTATGACCTATACCATGACATTTGCTACAAGCATGAGATTTTTTCTCCTTTGGTGCCCCTTTTGACATTACAACTTGAGGATCTTTTATTCTCAGACTTGCATCATTTATGTCATCTTGTTCTTCATGTGCAAAATTGTCTTCATTAAGCTGAATTTGTTGCTAGGCCTCAATAGTCCACCTTCGAAGAATTATATCACTTGGAATCTCTTTCATATTTTCATATTTCATGACTACAAACATGTGACGACATGGAAAACCTACTGATTCCAACTTCATGCAACAACAACACATCATACTATGTGCATCATGCCTAATCACTATATACCAAATTTGCTCACATTCAACATCTTGCAACCAATAGAAAATGGGTACATTGAAACCTTCAGCTTTTTGTTTCTCACCCTTTACCACATACCTTGACTCAAAAGTCATTTCCTTGCACAACAGATCGTAACAATTTCTTGTATATGAACTTTTGCTGCATGTGACTTGATGCTACAAAGTACTCCCTCTATGACAGGATATGTATGAATTGTTGTATGATATGTCCATCTTTGTCTCGTTGTTATACAATTACTTGTTCGTGTAATTAGACAAGTCTGTACAACTTGATGTTTGGATCCAACCCTCATTTATAGTTCTATGCATAGACTCAATTCTTTGCGTACTCCTCATCCCTACAACAGTGGACAAAGAACAATAATTGAATTAATTTTAAAAATTATAAACAAGAGATAAATGAGTTACAATAGTTATTTTGATACCTGCAAAAAATATCCACGTAGGTATGCTTCTGCCCACTTCTCTCTATCATTGTACAAGTCCATTGTCCACTTTCAATGTTGTACACTATAATGAGACACGAGCTCTTGCCAACCAACTTCAAAATCTTTTGGAGTCTGATACTTGTTAACGCATTTGATGAAACCACTTCAAATTGAGAGCCACCATTTGATTGCACGTTTCTCATTAAATGCCATAGACACAATCTATGTCGTGCATCTGGAAATACCACCTTAATTACATTGGCCACAGCTTTGTCACCATTTGTCACCACTGTCTTTGGTTTTTGCCCATCTCCTGTTTCAACTAACTGCTCCAAAACCCAAATAAAAGAGGCTTCGTTCTCATGCACTACTAGAGCACACCACAAAAGTCACTGTCTTTAGATTATGGTTGATACCAACAAGCACGACAAGTGGCTTATTATATTCATTGCATTTGTATGTGCTATCAAAAGCAAGAACATGCCCAAAAGTTTTATACTCCAAGCGTGACGTTTTGTCACACCAAATAGGTCTTCTAATTTGCCCTCATCATCCTCAGTATATCTCAGGTAATATGTCGGATCAACATCTTTCTTTCCCCGTAGATATGCCAAAACAGCTTCAGCATCACCTCCTTCAACTTACTCATGCCTATGCTTGTAGAGATGATTTTCCATGTTATTTTTTAGGTAAAGAAATTCTTCAATGCTTCCTGCTTGATTTGCCATTGATCGATGTATACGTGGGAGAATGCCAATATCATACATATGTTCAATTTCTTTCTTATTCCCCTCTGGAATTTTCCTGTGAGATCTTTTTTTTTCATTTACAATAAAAGTACATCATGCTTTTAATAACATTATAATCAAAGGAATAAATTTAAAACATAACAAATAAATTACATATTTACTAACCTGAAGTATCTTGTGTGTTGTTGTTTTGCAAGAGTATGTGTATGTTCAGCCACAAATCTATTAACAATCCAATGATCTGCTTCTTTGATCCATTTGAATCGAATCTCTGCTAGACAATTACATCTTGTCAACTCTTTTGCCTTCCTTTTCTTGTTAGGGTTGTTTATGTACTTTGGATCACGTTCGCCCTCTGGAGAGCACTTAACTATTATCAAAGTTTGATGACTATCTCTTCTACTCTTGCATGCTCCTTTCTGCCGAATTCCAAAGCCTTTTGCTTTTGCATATATTTCATAAAATTGACCGCATAAATCTAAAGATCAGAATATCAATTTTTTTTATATCTCTTATGGTAAAATCTTCAAGTGCTTTGCCAAATGCCACCCATAGATTTTCATCGTCCAAATCTTCAATTATTCTAACTTCACTCTTTCCGGGAGTAAAATTACACATGTCACTGTATGCATCCATAAATTTCCCCCTTCTTTCATTGCTTATGTCCATGATGCACTAAATTCCATAAAACAAAAGGAAAACACTCAAGGTGTTTCATGTTAATTAAAAAAATGAGGAAAAAAATTTGAGGCAATATTTCGAATTTATTTCTCAACACAATTCAGTACTCTTAAATACTTATTGAAAATATCTAATTATATTTTCTTCAACTATTTAGCATGATTTAGCATGATTCAATATATTTCAATATAATTCAGCATATTTCAATAATAAGTACCAATAACTACTTCTCATATTATTCATCCCCTTGCATTTTAAAAAAAATATTATTTAGTTTTCAAACAAAGCGAACAAAAATTGATCAACAAAAATTAAAATTACAAACGTAAACACATTTGTTATTGAAACATACAACTTATTCATAACTATGAATAGAACATTCATAAATATAAGAATTTGAAATACATAAAAAAAAAACCTTAAAAGTCTAAATGGTAGAACACTCACAAAATATTAGTCTAAATAATTCTGATAGAAATTTATTCACAACTAACAAGATCGTATTCAAAAAATTCAAAAAATAAAAAACTTAACACAATCAACATACCATAAAGTTGGAGATAAATAAAAATACGACTTGCTACTTATGATCGTATGGTTTTAATTAGAGAAAAAGGGTTGTGATTTAACATACCGATTTAAGACGTTGAGGAAGATGAATATTGAATGATTTTAACAAAGGCGTGTTGAAAAGGAGGCAATGATGAATGGTCTTATCAAATAAGTTGATAAACAATTATTGATGTGAAGTTCTTGAATAAGATTGAATTTATAGACTTTAGTTTATTAGGGTTTTCGTAAATTGTGGATAAAGATAAGAAAAAATAATATCTTGAAAGATTTCCTGTATCTTTTTTTATCAAACAAAGATTTGATATATTGTAAAAAAAGATAATCATGCTAATTAAAAAAATATATATTAACAGTGGAAAATTTATTAAAAAGAAGACAAATTATGAGAGAAGAAAATATATTAAAATTTAAAAGGCAAGTGCAAAAGCCGCAAAAAATAGTAAAAAACTCAACCGGATGTAACACAGCACACTCGAACCTATGACCTCAGTGTGTGAAAGCCCATAAAACATATCACGTTGCTAACCATCAAGCTACCATTGTTGTTACTACTTTAATTGCCACATTTATTGTACTTAACATTACACAAAATATAAATCTAAACAAAAAAAAAAGCGACCAACGTTTGCGCCGCCCCACTACCCGCAGCCACTACCGGCCACTGGACGGCGACAACCACCGGCCCAGATGTCGAGCCTAGCCATCTATTGCCGGAGTTTCGCTGTACTTGCCGGCGCCGTAGAAAAACGCGAAGCCCATTGGAGAGGGATAAGCCCAAGTGACTTAAACCAAAAATTGCGCTGCCATCGTGCAGTCAGACTCCGACGCATGACGACCCTTCCGTCAGCCGCCCGGAGCCCCGGGTGCTGGAGAGGGTGCGAGTTATGATGAGGGTTGCCAGATTTTTACCTCCCATTATTTTTACTTGTTGCCGGAAAAATTGAATGGTCGCCGGAAAATATGGATGGCTACTGGAAAAATTGAATAGTCGCTGGAAAAATTTTGAACACTAATGTTTATCATAACAAAATCCAAACAAGCCTTACAAATATAAATTTTACTCCAAATTTATAAATATTTTATGATTTTTATAATATATTTTTGCTCATTTAAAAAACAAAAAAATCAAAGGTTTAGATTGAGGGAAAACAAATATACGGTATAAATTTACTTAATTGTGGTGGTTATCGTACAGTAACAACCACTACAAGTGTATCCATATTGTATACACACACAAGTGTTCAGAGTCCACTAACAAAAATAATACAGAATATATATATATATATATATATATATATATATATATATATATATATATATATGTCATCCTTAAAAAAAGTAAAAAGATAATCATACTATAATTAGATTGGAATCATTAATACATAATTAAATATTTTTCACATCAAAATTTTTATAGTATGTTAATTTTATACACACAAAAAAAAAAAACAACTAGAATAGAATTTTAAGGGATTGCTAAAGTAAAATTTGATTGGAAGGCCTATTATTGTACTATATTTTACTTAAATAATTAGAACAAGAATACTAATGGCAAAATCTTTTAAATTGAATAACTACATGACTTTTTGGAGCATCACTCACATGAGATCAAAAGGTACGTAAAACAGAAACTATCAAGTATCAACTCTATCTTACCTTTTTGTGGCAAACAATTAAGATGTGATAACTCCTAATCTTATGCTAAACGAACTTTTGGATTTTTCTAATCAAAGTGAATACTAAAGGGTACAAACTAATGACACTTCTAACTTTATTATTAATAACCAACACAGATTGGTTCAAGTGGCTTGGCATTAGGGATGAGACTTGTACCTAAACCCGAAAAATCCACCCCGAACCCACACCGTATGTAACAGGTATGGGTATACAAATTTTAAAAATTAGGTATAGGGCGGGTACACTAAAAACGGGTACGGTTACAGGTTCAGGTACATGCATTACCCACCTCATACTCGTACTCGCCCCATGCCCGAATGTTTCTCTTATGACATTTTTATTTTTGAGGCGGGGATGTGGTCTGTGGACTTTGGTCAGAAGGCTCAATACCCAACATGAAGCCTATATGTAGAGGTGCAGCCATTCGAATTCAGAAAACCTAAATGACTAAACCAATAATTTGCTCGCCTCACTCTCTCTATCGGTCCCTCAGTCTCTCGACTCTCTCAGTTTCGCCATCTGTATCTCTCTGGCTCTCTTTTTCTTCCCCGATCTGAGAAGCCGTGAACCCTCCATATCTCTCTCTTCCTCAATCTGACCTGCTGTTCTGTGGTTGAGCTCTCACTCTTTCTCAGTGTCTTGATGTCTCTCAAGTTGAAGGCCTGCAGCCCTCACTCCTCAGTGAAGAGTGCCACAGCAAAGGCAACAATAAGAATTGATCGAAGGATTCGAAGCCATTACATAGCAAAGGTAGCAATCCAGGAACTTAAGTCCAAGTATGATTTATCCTTCTCTTCTCACTTCTAGTTTAATTTGTGGATTGTGATTAGTATTTCATTTAGATCTGCGCATTTGTTCTTGAATTCATGCAAAATCGCAAAATTCGTGCAAAATTGCAAAATTTGTGCAAAATTCAGTTCATGTTCATGTTCATGAATTTGTGGATTGTGATTAGATCTCACTCTTGTATTTGTGCAAAATTACAAAATTTGTGCAATTCTATTCATGTTCTTCTCCTCATGTTCTTGAATTCTGTTCATCTCAGTCATGTTCTTATGGTATGCTGCGAATTCTATTCATGTTCTTGAATTCTTGTTGGCAATTTGTGCTCTATGTTCTTTGTTATGGTTGCAAATTTTTGTTCTGCCTTTGCCTTTGTTCATCTCATTGTGCATCCAATATATCATTTATGTTTTAAATGCTCAACCTGTTGCCGCATAACTTCAGTTTATTCCTGTTGTTCTATTATTCTTGGTGTGAAACTCTATAGAATTAATGTGATTCTTGTTTTAGGGCTTCTGAATGTAGCTTTCCAATGTATCTTCTTTTTCTTCGAATGTCTTGGCCTTTTGTTCTCAATTTGTAGAATTTTTGTTTTGACTTATTATTTGTGGAATTAACTTAGTTCATATTGTCGTTATTATCACATTAGATGGATGGAGGAAGTCAATCCAAAATTCTTAGCACTCCCACCCCTGCTTCAGATCCTAGCCCTTCTCCACCACCACCATCATCACTAGTTTCATCATCAACACGACGTCCCTCACGTCCTCCTATGGGCGAGCTGGACCTTCTTCATTTGCAGACGCAGATGTTGAGCAAATTGATGAGGTTGATCCTTCTGATTTTCTAGTAGCAAGTAGAGGTAAAAAACGCACTTCTAGGGTATGGAGTGAGTTCAATTTACAGGGTGAGGGTATTGGGGACAAAAAGGTTTGTTGTATGCATTGTAAGCACAAACTTTTAGCCAAGAGCTCACTTGGGACTAAGCATTTAATTGACAATTTGCTAAGGTTTTGTGTAAAAAGGAATATGCACACTAGTGGGCAACAAACCCTAAGATTTAAGACTAAAAACAATGAAGAGAAGAGATTACAAAATTATGAGTTCAATCAAGAAAATGCAAGACAAGAGTTAGCTGAGATGATTATTATGCATGAATATCCTCTATGTATGGTTGATCATGTTGGTTTTGCATGATTTGTTAGTGGCCTAAATCCCGATTTTGAAATGATATATCATCGTACTTTAAGAACTGACGTTCTGAAAATGTTTAAGAATAGAAAATCTACTTTGAAGAAGTTGTTGGAGGTAAATCAAGGTCGAGTTGCGATGACTACTGATTTATGGACAGCTTCTACTCATAAGAAGGGATATATGGCCGTGATAGCCCATTTTGTGGATGATGATTGGATTCTTCAAAATCATACTTTAAGTTTGCTTATTTATATTTGATAATTAAATTGTTTCATAATGTGCCTTTGATAATGTTTCTTTGATACTTGGAATGTTTAATAGTGCTTCTTTGATAAATAGAATATTTGATGATGTTTCTTTAATGTTTGTTTATATTATATGTATGCTGATGTTGGTGTGCTATTAGTATTTTTTAAAATTTGATAATTAAATTGTTTCATAATGTGCCTTTGATAATGTTTCTTTGATACTTGGAATGTTTAATAGTGCTTCTTTGATAAATAGAATATTTGATAATGTTTTTGTAATGTTTATTTATATTGTATGTATGCTTATGTTGGTGTAATATTAATAATTTTTTAAATAATAGTATCTAGGTTCATGTATGTGTCACATCCACACACAAGTGATGTTCTTGGCTAGCATTCTCACGGATCAGTGTTTATTTCAATACAATTTGGAAAATAAGATTTCCTCTATTGCTGTGGATAACTATACAACAAATAATTCCATGATAGATATCTTGCTTGGGAAGTTTGAAACTAATTCTCTTATACTTGGTGGTTAGTTGTTGCATACGTGGTGTAGTGTTGATATTTTAAATTTGATTGTGAAAGATGGCTTAGATGTGATTGGTAATGGGATTGAGAGAATTCGTAATTGTATTGCTTTTTGGGTTGCAACTCCTAAAAGATATGAGAAGTTTGAGGATTCAATAAGATTTTTGAAAATTCAGTCCACAAAAGAGATCCATCTTGATTATAAGACTAGGTGGAATTCTACTTATTTGATGCTTAAGTCTGCTTTGCCTTATAAGACAAACTTTGAGAGATTGAAACGTATAAATTTAAGGCTGGATTTTTCTTTACCAAGTGCCAACGATTGGAAATTTGCTAAGATGATATGTGACAAATTGAAGATCTTCTATGATGCAACTTTATTGATCTCTGGAAGAAATTTACCCACTGCAAACTTGCTTTTTAGGCTCATTGGTGAGATTAAATTGAATTTGCAAGGTTGGTTGAGATCTGATGCTGAGATTATTATTGATATGGTATCTAGAATGATTGATAAGTTGATAAATATTGGAGTGAAATGAATGGCCTATTAGCAATCGCCTCAATGCTTGATCCAAGGGATAAATTGGAATGTGTAGACTTTTACTTCAAAGAGATATATAAAAGCGAGGCTTCCAGGGAGATTCAAAGAATAACCTCCTTATTGTATGGTCTTTTAGTGGAGTATGTGGATAGAAAAGTTGAAATTCCAAATTATTGAGGATCCCTCTCTTGCTACTCCAACCTCCACTAGTGACTCTCCTTTTCCTCAAAAGGGGTCTTTTGAAGAAGATTGCCATGATAGATATGCTGCACATAAGAAAACCAAGAAAAGGAAAGCCAACCCGAGGTCAGAATTAGATCATTACTTGGAAGAGGATGTGATGCTTGATATAAAACATTTGAACATATTAGATTTCTGGAGAAAAGATTTCAAGTATCCAACATTGAGGGTTATTGCTAGAGGTGTATTAGCAATTCCAGTTTCCACCATGGCTTTTGAGAGTGCATTTAGTATGGTGGACGAGTGGTTAGTCCCCATCGCTTAAGGTTGCATGCCAATATAGTGGAAGCGTTGATGTGTATGAAAAATTGGATGATTGGAGAAACCACAAAAGGTGATGTATATTTCTTGGTGTATTTTTTTAAAGAGTTCGTATAATGTTAGTTTTTGAATTCTAAATGCACAACTTGCCTTGCAGCTACTAAATTGGAGAGTTCTTTTGGTGTTGCTACGGTCCCTCAAGATTCTAATTCTGATGGCTAGACAATAAGTGAAGTTATTGATCTAGTAAGCAACCAATTTTCTTAATTATTTGAGCTTTTCTCTTAAATTTCTTTGCATTTATAGGAAACTAAAAGTGGTGTTATATTTATTATTTGATGATTTTCATAGGAGACTGAAAGTGATGTTGGAATGGAGGCATTATGATGAACTTTTGTTGTTGAAGATATGCTGGCAGCAGGCCTGATGTTGATGTATTAAGTTGTAGAACTTTGTTTTTATAATTTAGTATTCTAGTTGCGACTTCCAGAACATCAATATGTACCAAGATTAATGTTTTAACTTGTGTGTTAATGTTGGTGGATGTGTATGAACTCAAAACATCAATATCTAGATGTCAATTTGTTATGAGCTATGATTATGATGAGTAGGCAGGGGCAGCATGTACACAGTACACATGCAGTTGATCTTGTGGAATGCAGCCAGGTGAATAGGTGATAATGTACTAGCTACATATTCTGCCTTAATTAATATTGTTAATTTCTCGAGATAAAAAAAGGGACTCAATGGGTATTGTATTTTAACATCCATATATACCCGAATAAAATCTGAAATATCCAAAATACCCGATGGGTACGGGTATGGGGATATATTATGAAAACTCGATGGGTATTAGGGCGGGTTTGGGGATGAATTTTGAAAATGTGTATGGGTGCCGGTATAACTCTACCTACCCCGCACCCACCCCACGCTCACCCCTATTTGACACTTGTTTTTCTTAAGTAAGATCTTGAGTTCGAGCCATTGTGAATGGAGAAAATCTGTTGTGAGAGAACTCTACCCCCTTCTTGGGCCAACAATAACTCAACTATAGTGAAATTGAGGATCCAAGGCCAAAAAGAACTTATTATTAATAAATTAGATGACTTTTAACATGTCTTTACTACTGTATTCTTCTAAACAAATAGAACAATTATGATAATATGATCGCTGTACTTGTTTTTTATTAAGTAATCATGATTTATTATGGAAAAAAGAGGAGTTAACCATACCCAACTTCATTATCGAAAATATAAATTGCAAATTCTAATTTTAAACCCTAAAATTCATTCATTCCCACTAAATTAATGAAACAAGACTAACACTAGTGTTGATTTTATTATGTATTGATATTTGGATTTAAATTTAGATTAATATTGATCCTAACTTATCAAGAAAAAAGCTATGTTAATTTCCCAAAAGCAATGGAATGCCTTTTGTTTTAGGAACAAGCATAAAGGACTGAAATTTAAAATATCAACAACCCCTCTGTTTTTTTTCCTCTGAATTTTTTTTTTCCCAATTATCATATCGTCAAATTCCATCTTTTTCATTTTTCCCCTAAAAAAATGAAATAGATTAATTGCCTATCATCATTTAAATGCCTTATTTTAGTTATCACGTGCCCTTAGTTTAGTTTTTGTTAAGTTAATAACTCGCGTTGTGAATACCATTTGTGATTGGCTTGTGTTTCAATTTTAGATTCAACCATCGTTTTAATTATTTGTAACCATAAGTGTTTATCACTAATGATTTCTAATTTTCTTACACTTTAGTTTTGGTTACCATTACTTTTTCACTAATGCTTCATATTTGTCGTCAAATGAAAACAAATTTGTCGAAAGACTTTGCCATAGTATTTTTGTTTGCTACATACGCATAGTATGCATATTTTAACATTTCATTCCAACAATTGAAAATAATAACTTTCTGTGGTGTCATTGACAACAAGATTTGGAAGTGACGCTACTACGTATATATTCTCGACAACTACAATAAACCTAAAATATTATTTTTTATTATACTTTTTGTCATTGAATTAGGGAGATTATAACATATTCCTTAAATTTAATTGTTTTCTTTTATATATATATATATATATATATATATATATATATATATATTTCTTTATTATTGTGTTCATTTAAATTGAATTGCCAAAAAAAAAAAAATTCATGGATAACCAATCAATAATAGTATATTATAATAATTAGTAACACATCATGACAACTCATGCATCGCAGCGGTGCTAAACCCGGTAAGATAATTAAAAGAAGTATCATACTTTTACCTAACTCTGCAATTAAGGTACCAATAGTTGGGTCTGCCAACTTTGCAATTTATATTGGCAGTACCTCTAGAACATTCATTTGCATATTAGGGAAAAAAAAAAAAAAGGTCTAGTACTAAGAGGTCAGCCCTGCGGTTTCATTTTATATATAGGGCAAAATTCAATCCTGTAGGCAGTAAGATCGAAATTTTAGATCTGCCACTATTCTTGTCTTTTTTTTGTCTTTTTGTTTTTGAAAACAAAGGATGCTTTTATCATCTGTTTCATTAAGCCTCTATTACATGTGTTTTTATTTAATTATTTTGTTCTAAATGAGTTCTTGGATCCTTTTTCCACTATGATTTGAATTTTTTCTCCCGTTTGCCAGTAATTATTCTTTTCTAGTTCCTGCTGTTGCGTTGCCTTTTTCATAAAACCTAACACTACAACAGTCCGGCCCATTTGAGACCGAAGAAATTCGGTCTCCAAACTAGACAATTCGGTCTCCATTTAAGTTTGGAGACCGAACAGAGACCGAATTGCTTCGATCTCCAAATGTTTGGTAGCAATTCAAAATTGGAGACCGAGTTTGGAAAAACCGATCTCTACTTGAGACCAAAAGAGGGCGGTCTCTAATTGAGACCACAAATTCTTGGTCTCAATTAGAGACCAGTCCACTTGGTCTCTAACTGAGACCAAAGTGTATCGGTCTCCATTTGAGACCAAATGCTGTGGTCTCTATTTGAGACCAAAGTGAGCCGGTCTCCATTTGAGACCAAGTAAGGCCGGTCTCTAGTGGAGACCGTTTCCTTCGGTCTCAATTGGAGACCGGACTTCATTTCGGTCTCCAGTAGAGACTGAGGCCCTTTTTATGTGAATTTGGAGACCGATCTCCGCTTTCGGTCTCAGTCAGAGACCGAAATTTGTATTTCAGTCTCTAACCTGCATACAATTTTTGCATTATTTCTACCCATTTTACAAATCATGCTAGTTACATGTGTGGGCCATAATTGCCCCTAAATACAATATATCGAAGCGCGTGCTGCGGCATCCGAAAATACACCAAAATTTTCACAATTTCGCAGTCCAAAACTACAACTATTATATACAATAGTTCCTTGTCACACACATTCCGCAACCATACACGAAATCCCGATACCAATGTTCCACCTTCAAGTGTTCAAGTAATTACATGTACGCACCATAACTAAGTTGAAGGGTACAATCATACATACCTACATCTATGAGGATGCTTGAGAGTTATCTGCGCGGGTGGGGTGGCCAAGGAGCACCGAAAAGCTATCAAACCGAGCATTAAGCTCCAGTAGTCCAATCCTTTGGTCATCCAGCTGCTTCTTCGTAACTTCCAACTCCTCTCTCGTACTACTCAACTCCTCCCTCGTACTCCTCAACTCCTCCTCTGTTGAATGTAGGCGAGCTTGAGTCATTTGCAATTGATCCTGGAGCTGAGTAACTATTGGGGAGGAATATGCCGATGAACTGCTGCAGTCACTATGCCTAGACGTGGTCGGTCTCTCAAACATGGCAGGACCCTCCCTTCCAAGTCCGTATATAGTGCCCTTCTTACTCCAACCACCACTAGCTTTGAAGAACAGATGATCATCAGCTGCTGAACCGACTTGCACATCAGTTCCTGCTTTCAGTTGCTCATATTTGTCCTGCATCATCAGAATGAATATAAACAGTCAAACACAATGGGGTAAATTAACGAGATGAACTCAAGTCATCATCGAAGTTAACTCATCTTCAGGTACACATAGGAAGAGTAGATTAAAGACATATATATTTTTATTTCTAGGAAGAAACGGACAGAGTTCGCCTAAAAGTTGACCATATCCCAGGCTTAAAGCCATAATATATTCCCTGCAACAAATAAAAGTACAGAATACATTCGCACGCTCAACTGGCCACACGCCTGGAGTACACCAAGTATACATCTCAACGTATCACACATCCGGAGCATTGGGGTTTACATCCCAAAAATCAAGAAAACAGCATCAATTTATCTATGAATGCTTATGAAACTTAAATCAATGTTCTTCTTAGTAGTACCTACTAAGGGTATTTATTTTTATTCCCGTGAATAACTGAATCCTTCTTCATTAGAATTACCTAGCTGAATTAATGGCAGAATTAAAAGCTTGTTTACATATTTCGGTCATCTAACTTGAACCGGACGTGTTGCTACAGTACTTACGTAAACACTCTGCGCGTGAGCATCGCACCAAATCCGCTGACCATTATCATCAACCTTTGAATGAGTTGTCGCAAACAATTCAGCAGCTAAAGGTCTTCTTCCCAATTGCTTCGTCTATCATATACACATATACCTGTTTACATTAGCAACCTTGCAAAGTTAAAACCACGTATTTCAGTGAAGTAGTTTAGATTTTCATACCAGTCTCTCTGCCCACATTGTCGCTGATATTGACCCATGGCTGTGCCCAATCTTAGCCTTCGACCCCTCTGTCTTGTTCTTCTTGTTTCGCTCAGACCTCTTCTTGGATTCCTTATCAGTTTCCTCTTGGTCTGCAATGATGCTTGAAGATCATCGGTCATCCAGGTAATGATCTTCTCCGGAGGGCTCCTCCCGGCCTTGTTCACCATATCTTTCACCCTTACACGCACCTTTTATTGCCATTCTCTCCTGACTAATGCCTCATGCTCAGGATCCCATGTGAATCATTGCTGCACGTACAATTCCAAATAATAGAACATAATTCTAGCATTGTGTTAGTTTGCATTAAAACTCATCAGTGGTCGTAAGTGATCATGTTAAGTTGGAACGAAACTCATAATAAGTGGTCATGCTTTGAACATAATAATGAAGAAGCACACAACATATCATGTAATATGTCATTTCCAATGCCAGTTACATATATAGACCTTCATGTCGCAGATACACATAAAAAAAAAAAAAAACCTAAGAAGAGGATAGATAAGACACTTATTGGCTAAAAGATTGCTTCAAAGACATATATATTTAGTGTATTGTAGAGATAGGTGATTATATTGATGATTAACTAAATGAATAAAACATTCTCACCTCAAATAAGATTTTATTGCTACCACCAGCCCTCATTCAACCCCCTTTTGTATGATTTCTATAACCTGAAATCAACATTCACTTTATGCCCCTCTCTCTCCTCTCTTAGCTTTATATATCTCTCTCTGTGTGAGGAGGGGTATGTGTGTGCATATATATATATATATATATATATATATATATATATATATATATATATATATGTACACTTTTATTTCTGGGAAGAAACGGACAGAGTTCCGCCTAAAAATTGGCCATATTCCAGGCTTAAAGCTATACATTACTTCCCTGCATTAAATATAAATACAGAATACATTCACACGCTCAATGGGCCACACGCCTGGAGTACACCAAGTACACATCTCAACGGATCACACATCCGGAGTATTGAGGTTTACATCCCAATAATTCAAACAACATGATCATGGTTTATGTCACATACATGTTCGATGTATTGAAGTGATATGATAGACGTTTAATTCTTATGATGTACCCAAATCAATTTATCTATCAATACTTATGGAACTTAAATCAATGTTGGTATCATGTATCTAACTTCAAATGAAATATACCAACGAACATACCATATTGTACAGCTTAAAAAACTTTACCTTGAAATAATTCCACCAAAACTGCCTGTGATCCTCAGGGGCATCCCTCCAACACGTGAAAGCGTCCTTGTAGTAAGTTCTAATGGTTTCTGAGATGGCTCGTGCGATATCTCGATGACCAAACCTATGATAGGGCATTGCCCACGAAAGAAATGAAAACGACACTTATAAAGTTTCCGGTTCGTGGATGTTGAATGTTAACGATGCTTACCATATGTCGGTGTTTGGCACAAGTCGAACCCTCATCAATTGCATGCCAGTGCCCTCCAACGGAAACTCCGGAGGCTGCGTCTCTTGAGAGTCGTACTGGGCGATGGATCTGCTGAAATCATCCATTCATACATACGCCTGTGCAATGTGAGGAAAATCAATTAGATAAGTGCATGCATTTAAATTTGAAAAACTCATGCCAAACGACACTAAACATGATATATTGAGCAATGTTGGATATTGTGCTATAGAGGTCACAATGTGCATAAATACATATGGAACACATGTCCTCACACATAAAACCACAAGTTGCGCAGAAATTAGTCATCGACGTGTACTACAGAAACATTGACTCGGTGAAGTAGTCATCATCATCCTTATAAACATTATCATCGTTTTCATCTAGTAATCCGTCCTACCATTCTTGTTCGTATCCACCATCGATGGCATCACCCTCCACATCCACATTGTCGTCTGTGTCAGTTTCCTCTTCTTCAACGATGTCCATATCATCGTCTACGTCACAATCTTCTAAATTAGGCGGGTTGTCGTTTTCATCTATTTGGAATGGTGTATCCTCTTCGGGGGCATCAATTATTAACCTTGGTTTCATTTTCAACACTGCCCACCAATCCTTTTTGCTGTTGTCTTTCATAGGGTAAGGCATAAAGCATACTTGCGTCACTTGACTTGCAAGGACAAATGGATCATACTTGGGATATCTCTTCGTGTGATTTATATCAACTAATTTGTATGTATCACGGACAACAACACCATTAATACAGTCATACCAATCACACTTAAACAAGATCGTCTTATGTGGACGAATATCCCCAATATAGTGCAACTCAATTACATCCTGCAGAATGCCATAGTATTCCTTTCCATCTGTCCCTTTCACACACACGCCGTAATTCATTATTGACTTGTTTTTTCCATACTCATATGTGTGGAAGTTGAAGCCATTGACGTAATAATGATCCCAACGATGAACATGCCTTTTAGGGCCATACGCAAGTGCTCTTAGGATATCGTTGTCGACATTGGAGTGCAACACCTACATAGCCGTCATAACCACAAGTGGTCCTAGATATTGTCATTATCATAAAATTACAGAAATACTTCCGTACTGTAAGCAAAAAAGATTGGGGAAATACGTACATACGCTTTGAACCATTCTGGAAATCTATCCTCAAATGTTGCTCACACATCCTGGACCTGAACACGAGGGTTTTGTTAGACCATCTCGCGCTCAAAGATCCTACACAGGGTAAGGAGAACATCACATAGTCGTGTTTAATCTAAGTATGGTTTCGTCCATATGTCATACAGGAACTTACCGTTCCATATTCTCCCAACAATCCACAATTCGATAGCACATACGCATGGGCCAATCGATGATCCAAATGATCCAAGAACCGAACACTACCGTCATTTGGGGCATATCCCACGTTACGGGAGAAAATGTCTGGAAGTTTGGCATTGGATTTGTCCTGATCAATGTTCATCACATTTCTGGGCAAATCCCATGCCTGACATTAACACCATCATCAAAATAGTTCGCAATGAAGTTCGTGATCTCTTCCATTAAGTACGCATAGCAAATCGAAGGTTCAACACGTGCTTTGTTGCCTACTTTGCCCTTTAAGCGATGAAGGAACTTGTAATCAAAATAAAGTGAAATGTCAGTTGTGTACGCAACTTCAGATATGATTTCCATGAACCATATCATACCTTTCATAGTCATACATCTATCGATATTGAACCGGTCCTCCAAGTTTCAGTTCCGTAGGTAAGTGGAGAGGTAGATGCTCCATTACATTGAAGAATGCAGGGGGAAAAACTCGTTCCAATTTGTATAATATTTCTACAATGTTATTCTCCAAACGCAGTATGTCATCAACATGTAACTTCGACGAACACAAATCCCGAAAGAACTGGCTATGCTCAGTTAACATATTCCAGACATTGGTGGGTAAGAGATCTCTGAAAGCCAGCAGCAACAAATGCTGCACGAAAACATGACCATCATGGCTTTTCAGGTTATGCAGTGAAGCATTTCCCACGTCCACACACCTACTCAAGTTCGAGGCGTAATCATTTAGGAATTTTAGTTTACGAATCCATTCACACACCACCTTTCTGTGCTCCTTCTGTAGAACATATGGAGCTTGTGGCATAACTTCTCATCGGCTTCCTTCACCAGCTTCAACAACGTGAACATTAAGCCTCCTACATTCACAATGAGTAAGCATGTCTTTCCTCGCATTGAGGTCATCTTTTGTTTTATCCTTCACATTCATCACCGTGTTAATGATTTGCTCGAAAACATTATTCTCAATGTGCATGACGTCAAGGTTGTGACGTATTAATAGCTTACTCTAATAAGGGAGATCCCAAAATATGCTACGTCTTGTCCAATTGTGACAGCGCTCGTAGCCATCACCTTTTTCGTTGTGATCTGTTGCCGTTGGGAGCGAAGACACGCGACTCCATACCTACTCCCCGGTTAACATAGGAGGAGCTTCTGAATGGTCCTCCCTGTTTTTGTAAAATACGGACTTATTACGCCGAAATTTATGATCCTTTAGAAGAAATTGGCGATGACAGTCGAACCAGGACTGCTTGTTCCCATGGGCTAGCCTGAATGCTTTTGTGTGTTGTATATAGTAGGAGCACACTAATCTTCTAGACGTCATCCATCCAGAGAGCATGCCATAAGCGAGAAAGTCACTCATAGTCCAAAGAATGATAGCTTTCATTAAGAAATTTTGCCTCAGGGACACATCATATATCGGTACTCCTCCATTCCACAATTGCACAAGTTCTTCAATAAGCGGTTGCATATATATGTCCAGATTTCCTTTTGGATTCTTCGGACCAGGAATGAGGAGAGCAATGAACATAAACTGTCTTCTGTTACACATCCATGGAGGCAAATTGTAAGGGGTTACAATCACTGGCCAGCAGGAATATGTTTGACCGTAATAGCCAAATGGTGAGAAGCC
>JAKOGI010001094.1:77500-80000 GCA_029747015.1 Carnegiea gigantea
AATATACATATAGAACAAAGTATGATGAACTTGAGCAAAGAGAACTGGTCCCCTGCCTTCCCACACCAACCACCAGGCAACCACCATTACACACAATAAAGATACCAGAACAAAACAAGAAACGGGGGCAGAATGGGAATTTTTTGTACCTCTGTGATCTTCTGCTCCTTTAAATAGGGTGGGTTAGTACTTGTTGGATTGGATATAGGCACTAGCACCTGTTAAGTCTACCCTAGTTACTGAGAATCCCTAGGACTCCTCTTGGCTTTCAAAAACTACTGACACCAATTAAGGGCAACCCTCGTGAGAGAGAGAGAGAGAGAGAGGCGTTGGGAAGAGTACAAAGGAGGTGGGCTATCCAGTTAAAAAGAGCTAGGGAAAGTGTCATCCCATTGACTGGCATTAGAAAACAAGGATTTGCGACCCCTCACTTTTCACCGCACACATTTCTGACCATTGAAATTTGAAACAAAACCCCTTTCATCCTACTCTCTTGATTCCTTTCATTGAAAGCTCTGCCACATATATGCCTTGTGAATTTACTGCTAACTGTATTAACTCGACATACACTTTTACCCCAAAAATCAATTTACAGGTCACTACTATCAATGGCAGTTTTTAGGTCATCTTGTCAGAAGATTTCAATCCAATACAAACTAAACTTAAGTATAAAAAAGTAAAAATTCGGATAACAAAGAACATTTTTTCAATTATTTGTAAATGGTAATCAAAGTGTAATTTCCAAAAAAAAAATTGTAAACATAAAAAATTTGGACTACTCATTTCATAGTTCGGTCACCGTTGAACTGTAATCCCAAAAATATTGCAATGCCCATTAGCTGAATTTGGTTGTTTCACAGTGAACCCTAACTCACCAAACCAAGTGAAGCAATGGAATGGAATTGATATAACTAAAGTGCAATACTTACCTCAACAAGTCGCCGGAACAGAACTCGCTGGAACACACCTCGCCGGAAACACCAAACCATTGCTGAGCCAGCTGCGTTCAACCCTAATTGACTTGCAATGTACATATAAGAAGAGGCTATGAGTGAGAATTATTGGGACGTGGAGAATATACAGACAATGGCGAGCCGGAAAACACCAACCTTGTCGTCGGAATGTGGCCTGCCATCACCGGAACCGGGGTGGGCTGTCGCGAACTGTTTGTGCGAGGAGAGGAGATGGTCGAGCTCTGCGGTTGTGGAGACCGCGATGAGAGCGAGAAATTAAAACCGAGCTTTGGAGACCGATTTCGAAGACCGGACACTTACGGTCTCTAAGTGAAACCGAACTTGGGGATGTGGTCTCAAAAATTAGTCTCGTTTGAGTCCAACCCCAAAACTGGTCTCAGTTAGAGTCTGAAATTGTTTTCGGTCTCTGAAATTGGTTTCAAAAAAACCGCGTTCTGGCATACGAAGAATCTCGAAGACCAAATTAAACTTAGAGACCGGAATGTTTGGTCTCTAAGTGGAACGCGTTTGCAAGTTTAGGCTACAAAGTTGGAGACCGAAAATTATTTTGCTTATTTGGTCTCCAAATCTGAGACCGAGAATTGTTTTGGTCTCTGAACAAAACCAATTTAGATTTCGGTATCAAAATATGAGATCAAAATATTTTGTTGGTCTCAGATTTTGGAGACCGAATACTTTCTGGGTGTCAGGTAGAGACCGTTTATTGTATTTCGGTCTCTGAATTGATTTTAATTTGATACCAAAATATTTGGTCTCTGAATTTGGTCTCCAATTTTAATTAGAGACCATTTTATTCTTCGGTCTCTATTTTTCGGTCTCCATTTCCACGGACTGTTGTAGTGTAAATGTCACTCCTCAACTAGTTAACCTGCAATAGTAAGTTAACATTAGAAAATTTTGAACTTCTCTGGAAAATGTTTAAATATCACGTGCACATTAGAAGGCACATTAGAAGGGGTTCTAACTCAAGACAAGAGGATGAAGGTACATTTGAAGGGCCTCAGGAGATGAGAGGAGAGGGGTGGGGATGGATGTAGATGCACGACTAGATGCATGCAACAAGTCGACATCATACTGATCCTCAAATTCAAATGCATCATATTTAAGTTCATACCACATCATGAATGAGTCATATGCACATAAAACAACTCTTATGCATGATCACATTTGATGTCTTCCACACAAAGATTATCTGACGGAATTGATAGCAGAGTGTTCTGCATCATCAAGTCTCATTGATTACTTTCACAAGTTAGAAACCTTAAGCTCTATAGTCATGTTCCTAAGAGTCAACTTCATTTTTCCATCCCCACAATTGATTAAGGCATTTGACATGGCAAGGAAGGATCTACCAATACTGCAATAAAACAAACCTATAACAACACTCTACAAGTGTTGTATTAGTACTATAAAATGCTGCATTAACTTTAGTGCAACACTTTTGAAACACTGGCATAGGTGCCATTGCATTGGCCTAGCAAATGCAACAGTTTTTTGCAAAGGTAGATTAACACTTTCATTACCTA
>JAKOGI010001094.1:85000-312881 GCA_029747015.1 Carnegiea gigantea
TCAATTGTTATAAGTTTGTTACTATAAGGTTCTTTTTAATATGTTCATTATGATGTTGTCTAGAGTTATTAACCTATGATTTTGTCAGTCCTTGCTCTCGAAATTTCATAAATGTGGGTGTTTCCTTTGGCGCTTAAGATCATCCTCCGTCACTGCATGGATATTCTATTTCTTTTCTTCAGTAAGCATATTCTTTACGTGATTATGATGTAGCTTTTATGTCATGTCATTGCTAATTTCATAGTAGGCACCTAACTATTAATAATGACACTTTAAGGGCTTTCATATGATACATATTCTGTACATTTATGTAAGTTCTATAAAAAAATAAAAAGTGGGTACATGCATTCATGCAAGATTTAGTTCAATGGTTCATTGTAATCTTTTATGTATACAATATGCACAACTTAATGCTTAATATTTAGTTTCGGCTTAAGCTTCACAGAATATATCCTTACGTATTCTTTTTTTCTCTTCAAGCCTTCCATTCTCCTTTTTTTTGGTTGATGTAAAGATTAGGTTATAGAGTAATTTTCTGAATACTTGATGCGTGAACACCTCTGAAAAATGCACAACAATTCAATGATTTCCACTATCTGTAATACATATTTTGTGTTGAGAGGAAATTCGCTAATCTGGGTAGGATTTCAATTGGTATATGATTCAATGGACAATGAAGATTTTATGGTAGAGATGATCTAGGGAGCCTAATCTTGATCACAAAATCGTAGATGACATTGAATTTTTGCTGAGTCATTAGGATGCTTCCCAGTTGGAGTTTGATGATGACTGCAATGTAGTTACCTAATTTTGGATGATTTTTGGTTATGGGTATCAGAATATGATGGTTTCCCTTCTTAGTCTATATCCTATTATTCTCCATACACCATTAGCATCCCTAACAAGTGGAGCATATTTTTTTGTTTCTGTTTGTTAAGGTTTGACCTTCAATTACTTCCTTGAGGATCATAGATATTCGGATATAGAAGATTACGTCATTGCATACCAAACTCAGATGTCCTCTTTACGTTCCCTCGTTCTCAGTTTGTTTTTATAGGGGGAGATTTTTCTGGTTGGGGGGGGGGGGGGTTGATAATTTACTTTCCATAGTAGGTATTCCTCACCAGATTAGCCATTTTCATTATCTTTTGCATTTCGTATACTTTTTAATTGTTTTGCAGTTTTCTTGACTTAATACCTGCTACTTCTCGCCGCGCTTCAATTCCTTCTCTATGGTCGTAATCAAGCTCTCCATCATCGCTTCATTCCAAGGTTAGTTCAATTTTCACTTATGGGATTTCAATTTGATGTTTTGTTTCAGGTTTGACTGAGCTTACTTAGCAAAATTCAAAAAGATTTGCAGTATTGGCCTGATATATATGAATTTAATATTTATGTGTAGATTTGAGATGAGCATTGATTCTTTTTTTTTTCCCAGTTGACTACAGAGGCATTCCCCCTCATCTCGCCCCCCAATCCAAAAGTCAATTCTCATCAATGCCCGATTCAATTTCCAGTTCAACTAAGCCCTTTTTTTTAATAGTTTTGTTAAATTGCACAAAAAAAAGTTCCAGAGAAGGATTCCAAAAGGCGTATTGTTTGGGAAACGTAGGGAATTGACAAAACTGGACATCGTGGTGGTGGTGATGGTGGCGGTAGAAATTGAGGAACTACAACAACTATATGAAGTTAATTGGTAGTGTTGATGGTGGCAATCTCTGAGAGATGCTTCTTTTCACGTGCTTTGTTTAGAAAGTATTAAGTGGTAGTCAGCCATTATCAGCATTGGTTTTGAACTATCATCATCAACTTTAATATTAAATGTTGCGGGAACTGATTCCTTTGTCTATTGACACTCCATAGGTGAATCTTGTACAACGAGGGTGTAGAATGCAAAATTTTACAGACCAACCAAGACCTGACACGTGGAAAGAAATAAATATTTTTATTTCAGCTAATTACAGCATATCACGTGTTAAATTAATTACTACAGTCTGAATTAGCTATCTAATGGAAATGTATTGCAGCCAATTAAAAAGCACCACGTGGCATGGATGATACAGAAAATAAATGATTATTTCTTTTAATAGAGATAAGGAGGGAGACTCTAACTCCGACTTCTCTATAAAAAGGGACTTATCCCCCTTCATTCAGGGGTCGGCATTTTAGAAGAACTCACAAGAGCTGAACACTTTTCTCTGACAGAAGACAATAAGTACTCCAAATATGTGTCGTCTACGCGCAGAGATTAAACTCGTATCTTGATTAAGATTAAGCCTCTTATACTATCTCTCAAGATCAAATTCATTCAAGTCTATTCAAGGAAATTGAATCAAGGATTTATTACACTTGTTCTTGTAACAGTTACATAGAAATTGTACCCTTGTGTTTACAAAGTTTAGCACGCCCAGTGGGACATTCTCTGCCTCTCATCTCTTTCTCGAAAACACAAACTTTACATTCCCTCGAAGACGACATGGCCCCTAAGACCGCCATCGCTTAACCTTCAAGGAAAGTTATCTGATCCGCATCTCAAGGATCGACAACTGCTAGCGTTACATCCAGCGGAGTCATGAGTAGAAGTATAGTGAAAGCTGCTGCTGTGATTGCCATAGAACAATCAGTTGGGACTGTCCCATCGCAATCTCGTAAGATCCCGAGCCTTGACTCCAACCTGCCTAAAGGAGCCAACAAAATCATTTCGCATCCTTTGAAGCAAAGATCTGTTGCTAGCTTTAAAATGCATCAAACAATTCCTCAAGGGATGGATGAGCTCCAAACTCAGGCCAACCCCACCTTCCAACCTTTCGGTGTAGAAGATCATGGCTATACTAGCAGTGACTCCTCACCATTGCCAAGAGAGTTAGTCGCTAAATCGGAGACCGAATTCTCAAATTATGTCGTTATACCAGTCATGGTGTTAGAATGAATAAGGTTTTGATGATAACAAATCCAAGTGTTGTTGTTGCGCCAAACAGGCTTTCTAAACAGATTCTTACTGCTGTTCTCAAGTCTTAAAACTGCTTGACTAATGGATTATCAAGAACAGGTACTCAAGTCAGCGATACAAGGACAGCCGTGAAGAGCAGGTTTTGCGAAGTGTTTGAAGCACAGGATATAAGTGCAGCCGTCAGAAACAGATTCTGTAAAGTGTTTGCAGCAAATTCGTCTTTCTATAAGATGACTAGTGGTTACAACAAGATGTCTTAATTTAATTTGATTTTATATTTTTAGACTCTTGTTAATATGGCAATCAGAAAGTCTTAACTTACCACTTACTTGAAACGGTTTAGCTTTTTTGGAAAATATTTCGGATCACCCTTCAAAACAATTCTGGAAACAGGACGCTCAGGGTGTTTCCAGAATAAGCTGCGAAAAAATAATTTTTCACGTTTTTATCTTTTGGATTTTGAGCAGCTTCTCCAAGATTTACAAGAAAGATTTTTCTATGGATTATCTTACCCCTTACCCTAAAAACGGTTATTAAAATCTAAGGGGATTTGCAAAATCTTTTTGAATAAAAAGAATATCCAATTTTTGGCAAGTGGATAAGGTTGTTGAGAAAAACATGGGCTAGTTGCTGAGAATCACCGCCTTATGCACACGGTTTAGGAAGTGTTTCCAGCTCATGTTTCCTCATCCCTTGTGGCTAAAGAATTCTATATTCTTTAGGGATTTTAGTTTTCAAAAATTTGAGGAATTGTTTTTCCAAGCACTATATAAAGTCGCTTCTTAGAATGTTAGAAGTATCGATTTTCAAAGGCAAAAATTCAGTGTTCATGAGCTTAAAAGTTTCAAAAGAAAACCGTGTCTAGTATGTGAGTTATTTGAGCTTTCAAAGTTGGCATACTAGGACTTCATTGTACCCTATATTAGCTTAGTTGAGAAGCATTGTAATAGGGTGTTTTTCTTTATACTCTTCTTTCACAAAAGTGAGTTGAGTGTGTGTCCAAATCAAGGGGATTTTGGACGTGGGGTAACCTGTCTTAGGGAAGACGGTTACGTGGGTTGCAATTTGTAACAAGGTGTGTTACTATTGTAACGTGATTAGCCCGTTTAGTGAAGTGTTTAAATCCTACACGAGATAGGTCGTGGTTTTTCACCTCAGTTGGGCTAGAGGTGTTTTCCACGTAAAAATCCTGCGTCCATTATTTCCGCATTCAACTTTGTTGGATTTTCGCTTCTGCTTATCTCCGGAACAACTTGTGCGAACAAGGCCTAAGACTGTTTGCCAGCAACTTGCGAAAATCGAACACCACAATTCACCCCCCTCTTGTGGTTGTGTACTCTCTAAATCAACAAGTGGTATCAGAGCAGCTTCTCCTTTGAAAGGCTAACACCTTGAGAGATCCTTGAAGATGAGTAGCCCACAAGGCATGCTGGAAGATCAATCCATAACTCGACCACCATACTTAAATGGCCAACACTATGGTTGGTGGAAGAATAGGATGGAAAACTACATCCAAGCGGAGGACTATGAGTTGTGGATGCTCATCAAGAATGGACCACTCATCCCTAAGAAAATAACTGAAGATGGAAAGTCAATCCCCAAGGAGCCTAAAGAATTCAAGACTGAAGATTACAAAATGATGGAGAAGAATGCCAAAGCCAAGAAACTTCTATATTTCGGCCTAGGTCCTGATGAATATACTCGCATATCTGAATGTGGGTCGGCCAAGGAGATCTGGGATGCTTTGCAAATAGCTCAGAAAGGGACCAATCAGGTAAAGCAATCCCGGATTGAATTGCTTATGAGAAAATATGAGCTGTTTGAGATGGGTGATCGTGAAAGTGTGATGGACATGTACACTCGCTTCACTCACATAACGAATGAGTTGAAATCCCTGGGAAAATCCTTCACCACTGAAGAATTGGTGAGGAAAATCCTAAGAATTTTACCTCATTCTTGGGAAGCAAAAGTCACGGCCATCCAAGAAGCTAAGGACATGAACAAGATCACCCTAGATGAGCTGATTGGAAATCCCCAAACGTATGAACTTAGAAAAAATTCTCAGCAGAAAGATGAGACAAAGAGAGATCGAGGTCTTGCACTAAAGGCCTTAGAAGATGATTCTGATTCTGATGAGGAGGAGATTGCCATGATAACTCAAAAATTTAAGAAGTTCTTCAAGAAAGTTAAAGAAAACAGCAAACGGAAGGACTTCGGCAAGGGCAGGAACACCTCTCGGGAACAGTTCTCTGGATGCTTTAAGTGTGGCAAGCTAGACCACATTGTGAGAAACTGCCCACTGCACACGGAGGAACAAGAACCCGAACACCCTAGAAAACAGGGGAGGAAACAGGGTGTAAGCAGCTCAGCGAAACGACTCTCAAAAGCTATGCTCGTGGCTTGGGGTGATTCAAGCGAGGATGAGGAAAGATCTGAAGCCGAGGAAGCTGATGTAGCACTCATGGCAAGAAGTGACACTGATTCAGATGATGGATCAGCAGATAATCTGACTCAACTCAAGAACAAGGTATGTGGTCTAAATAAATCAACTCTTGAGGAATTAGTGTACTCTATAATGGATATATGTGCTGAATTAAAAAGGGATGTTCGTGACCTAGAACTTGAAAATGAAACTCTTAAATTGGAAAAACTTGAAGTTGACAAAGAGACACTTGCCTTGCATGAAAACATTAATGTGCTTAAAGAGACTCTACTCATGAAAGAAGAGACTTGTTCCATTAATCTGACAGAGCTGGAAAAGGAATCTCTTGACTTAAAAGGAAAGGTCGAATCTTTGCTGGAAGAAAACAAAAACTTGCTTGAGAAAATAAAACAAATGGAATTAGACCTTGTCACAAACAAGCTCTGGAACAGGTCCTCAAGGGCGCTTGAATGGTTAAACACACATCATAGTCGAAGTAGAAGAGGACTAGGTTTTGTGCCTAAGATGACCTACCCAGTGAATAGAAAATACGTAGGATTATCTGAGAACATTGTATGTTATCACTGTGGTAAAACGGGTCATTATCGTTATACTTGTCCCTCGAGAAAGTATACCATTAAAAGGAACACAGCTTATGTAAAACAAATATGGGTTAGGAAAGATGAGATTTGTACGTCTAAAAGAATGGGACCCAAGTGGATCTGGGTTCCCAAAACTAACCTATGATCTGTTTTGCAGGCTGAAGTGAGAGAAAACCACCCAGCAAACAACCCAGCAAACAGCGCAGGGAACAACCTAGGGAACAAGCAGCTGTGGTATGTTGACAGTGGATGTTCGAGGCATATGACTGGTGAAAAATCCAATTTTCTCTCACTTACAGCTTCAGAAGGAGGGAGTGTGGCATTTGGAAACGGCAAATCCGGGACAATTGTCGGTATAGGTAAGATAGGTGAGTCACTCTCCCATTCAATTGACAATGTTTATTTTGTGGATGGATTAAAACACAACTTGCTAAGTGTGTCCCAACTGTGTGACAAAGATAACCTAGTAATGTTCTCTCCAATACGTTATTTGGTTGTAAATATGAACACAGGAGATGTTGTGTTGAGGGGGAAGCGACACAAAAATGTTTATAAAGTGTGTATTTCTACTCTTCCCCAAAATAATTTGACTTGTTTGAGTGCTTTAAATGATGATGTTATGCTTTGGTACAAAAGACTAGGTCATGCAAGTTATTCACTGTTGAACAAACTTGTAACCAAAGACTTAGTGGTTGGCTTACCTTCCATCAAATTCAATGATGACAAGGTATGTGATGCATGTGCCAAAGGCAAACAAGTCAGAAATTCATTTAAATCTAAAAGGTGTGTAAGCACTACTCGACCTCTTGAATTGATACATATGGATATATGTGGTCCAATGAGGATCATGAGCAGAGGTGGTAAGAGGTATGTGCTTGTGATAGTGGATGACTACTCTCGTTTCACTTGGACCCTGTTTTTGGCTTCTAAAGATGAAACTTTTAAAAAATTTCTTGCTTTCATTAAAAAGACTGAAAAGAGGGTAGGACACTCTTTGGTATGCCTAAGGTCTGACCATGGTACAGAATTTGAAAATTCGAGCTTTATTGATTATTGTAATGAGCATAGTGTTGATCATAATTTTTCAGCTCCAAGAACACCCCACCAGAACGGGGTGGTAGAACGTAAAAATCGCACTCTAGAGGACATGACTAGAACAATGCTTGTTGCTAGCGGTCTTCCTAGAAACTTTTGGGCTGAAGCTTTGAATACATCATGTTACATTATAAATAGATGCATGATTAGACCTATTCTTAACAAAACTCCTTATGAACTTTTCAAGGGAAGAAAACCTAATATTATGCATTTGAGAGTTTTTGGTTGTAAATGTTTTGTGCATAATAATGGAAAGGATACCTTAGGGAAATTTGATCCAAGGAGTGATGAAGCAATATTCCTTGGTTACTCCTCGCATAGTAAGACATACAAAGTATTTAATAAGAGAACCTTGTGTGTTGAGGAAAGTGTGCATGTGCTTTTTGATGAAACTAACTCTCTAAGCGAGAATGATGCACAGGAAGAAGACTTCGAACTAGGTCTTGTTAGAAAAGACGTGCTGCTTCAAGGTGAACAAGGTAAGGATCAATCGGAGGGAGCAAGGTCTGAGGCTATTCTTCAGGAAGGTAAGCAAGGTGTGAACCAAATAGGGGGAAACAGGGTGGAACCCTGTTTGGGACAACACCAGCCGAATCCTTCAGGGATAAATCTAGGAACAAGCTCCCAAACAGGCTCGAGAACAGGCTCTGAACCTGTTTCACCGAGTATTCCAGCTAGGATGGAGAGCGAGTCTGTGAATCCACTTTCACCACGATCATGAAAATACCAAAGTTCACATCCTCTTGATCAAATTTTATCTGATATTAATAAAGGAGTTCAAACTAGATCTAGACTCAAAAATTTCTGTGCTTTCTATGCTTTTCTCTCAAAAATTGAGCCTAAGAATATTAATGAAGCCCTTGCAGATTCAGATTGGGTCACAGCCATGCTAGAAGAACTCCATCAGTTCGAAAGGAACAAGGTATGACACCTTGTGCCACGGCCAGAGGATAGAACAATCATTGTAACCAAGTGGGTGTTCCGTAACAAGCTGGATGAGTGCGGAACAGTCACTACAAACAAGGCCCGGCTGGTGGTTCAAGGCTACAACCAAGAAGAGGGAATTGATTATGAAGAAACCTTTGCACCTGTTGCAAGGATGGAGGCCATTCGAATCTTGATAGCATTTACAGCCCATATGGAGATCAAGTTGTATCAAATGGATGTCAAAAGTGCATTTTTAAATGGGTACATCAAAGAAGAAGTGTATGTCAAACAACCCCCCCGGTTTTGAAAGTGATGAATTTCCTAACCATGTTTTCAAACTTGACAAAGCACTTTATGGTTTGAAACAAGCCCCTAGAGCTTGGTATGAGCGGTTGTCAAGTTTTTTATTGGAAAATGATTTTACAAGAGGCAAGGTAGACAATACCTTGTTTTTAAAATCTAAGGGGGAACATTTGTTGATTGTCCAAGTATATGTCGATGACATCATATTTGGTGCAACTCATCATGATTTGTGCAATGAATTTTCAAAAATGATGAGGAGTGAGTTTGAAATGAGCATGATGGGTGAGCTTAATTTCTTTCTAGGCTTGCAAATCAAGCAAACTTCAAACGGCACCATGATCCATCAACAAAAGTATATCAAAGAGTTACTTAAGTGTTTTAGATGGAGTCGGCCAAGCCCATTGATACTCCCATCTCTCCCTCAACCAGGTTGGTAATGGATGATGGTAGTCCCTCAGTTGAGGAGAAATCCTATAGGGGCATGATAGGGTCACTCCTATACCTAACGGCTAGTAGACCTGACATTGTTTTCAGTGTTGGTCTATGTGCACGTTTTCAGTCTAACCCTAAAGAAACTCATCTTAAGGCTGTAAAAAGGATTTTAAGATACTTAAAACATACACCTGATCTAGCCTTATGGTATCCTAGAGGTTGCAACTTTGATCTTGTTGGGTATGCTGATGCTGATTATGCAGGTTTCTTGGTTGATAGAAAAAGCACCTCAGGTATGGCTCACTTTCTTGGACCTTGTTTGGTATCTTGGGCAACCAAGAAACAACTCTCTGTTGCCTTGTCCACAGCAGAAGCTGAATACGTGGCAGCTGCATCCTGTTGTGCTCAGTTATTATGGATAAGGCAACAACTCAAGGATTTTTGTGTTGACATAGGATGCATTCCTATTTATTGTGACAATACAAGTGCAATTAACATTGCCAAAAATCCATGTCAACACAAAAGAACAAAACATATTGACATTCGTCATTATTTTTTAAGAGACAATGTTGAAAAAGGAGTGATCTCAATGAATTTTTGTGCCACTGAAAATCAAATTGCTGATATATTCACAAAGGCATTGAGTAGAGAACAATTTGAAAGGAATAGACTCGAACTAGGTTTAATTAAAACAACCTGACCATCCTGTTCTCTCTCCCTGTTGGCAAAATTTAAAATGCTATGGGTGCAACATATTAAATTTTTGTTTGCAATCAACTTCTGTGCTATGTTTAGCATATGTGAGGTTTGCAACCTGCTGACACTTGTTGAGGTCTATGAGATTGCCCTTATTATCCCATGTTACCGAGCAAGTAACCTCAAGAACAAGCACCAGAAATAGGTACGCTTCTTGTTTGTTAAATGTGTGCAACAAATTGAGAATTGCCTAACATCTTCCCGAGGCGTGCGCGGCCTGATTTAATGCTAAAGCCCGTTGCAAAACGGGCAAAATCTTTAAAAGATTTTGCACGCTTCTCTTTCTTTAAAATCTCTCTTCAAACTTGCTTCAAATCTCTCACTTCTACTACAATCCTTCGTGCTCTGAAATCCTGTTCAAGAAACCCTAATCTCTCTCATCTCTCTGGAAAAATGGCGTCCCCCATCAGCACTGAGAGCTCCTCGACCGTGACCCAGGGCAATAGGTCACCAAGCACAGCTTTGCAAACAGCCACAGCCCTGTTTGCTCCTACACAATTTCTGACGGCTCTCATGGAAGGTAAAACTACTGAACCTCCTCGACCTATTGTCTATAAACCTTTTGGGTTTTTGAAGAGCATAGACCTTAGAACAGTGGATCTAAAATTGGAAGACATCCCCTACAAATTTGGATAGGATTTGATTTTGTTTGGTGAACTGGGCGCATGTCAAACCCAAGAACCTGTTAGGGCATCTGAAAGGGAAATTGGGGCTTTAGATGACCTCTTTCTGTTTGACCATGGCCTAGATGACATCAATTCGTTCGGGCTGTTTCCAGCAGGAAACAGGGGCCGAAACAGGGCCTGAGGTTTTTAGGGATGACCTAGGGGAGGATTTGTCAAAAGAAGAAGGGGGAAGTAGTGGTCAAATGGAGGAGTCTCCTGTCAAGCCTGCACAAGCCACAACGGTAACACAAACTGGTGAGAAACGCAAAAGGTACAAAATTGTGGCTAGGCGTACTAGAATGCCAAGAACACGACCACCATCAAGGCCTCAAAGCGCCCAGACTAAAGAACTCTCAAAAAATGAAACCCCTGTCAAACCAAAACCACAAATCCCCTCTTCGGCCAAACCCACAAACAGGCCAACTCGAAAATCAGCCCGAATTGCTTTCCAATCCACGCGTCGACCTGCCAAACAGACATCCCCTGTTGTTGAGGAAATTGATTCCTCCTCTGAGCCTTTATCCGATAGCGACACTAAGAACACCTTCTTCAAACAGGGCACTCCCGTGTTCTCAGAGTCCTCAGAGGATAAGCCCCTGCCTGCACCAAAATCAACCTCCACTTTACCCTCCAAACCATCACCCTTCAAAACTCCCAAGAGAAAAGCCTCTCTCAAACACGCCTCCACCCAAGACCCTCCTACTGAGCCCCAACCTAAAAGAGTCAAGAAGTCTACCCCGTCCGCAATCTCAGCCAAACTGACCCAACTGCTTCAGAGACGGGTAGTCAGGGCAAAATCATCAAGGTAAAATATTTTGAGGAATAGGGTCTGGGGGTGTTTCTGTGCAGGTAAAATATTTTGAGAAACAGGGTCTGGGGGTGTTTCTGCACAAGCTGCGTGCACAGGGGTAGTATGAGCTGTTTACAAACACCCAGCTGGGGTGTTCTGTACATGAGTTGGCAGAGTTCTATGCCAACTGCACTGTCACCAAAGGGGTGGTGACAAGTATTGTTAATGGGCAACAGCTTCGCTTTGATGCGAAGATATTAGGGGAAATTCTGGGGATTCCCTCCACGGGCTTTGATATATATGTGAGAGAAGACAAGACTATTATAGGGACAGCCAGGCTGCTGGAGCTCTCCCAGAAATTTAGCTAGCAACCAAGCCTGCAAACACCCAAGTCCGTGAAGAAAGGGAACATGACATCGCTCCATCAATTGATATTTTGGTTTATTATCAAGAATGTCATTCCTCAGGGCCAGGGTCGCAATCTTGCCGATGCCATGGATCAGTGTCTTATGGACCTGATGGACAAGGAAGAGCAAATCAACCTTCCTGCCATCATGGTTTGACATATTGCAAGAATTGCAAACACCTCCAGGGAACATGACCTGGGGTATGGTTTCTTCCTGACTAGTGTCTTTGAGCATTTTGGGGTGACATTGCAGAAGAAGGTAGGAGCTCAGTTCATCGATGAGATTGGGAGTAACACCCTTATGGGATGTGGATACACCTTGGTTTGAGGGGTCTGCATCAGAACAGGGGATAAAAACACCCCATCCTCCTGTTCCTGGCAGTTCCTCAATCAAACTTGAGGCTGCTATGCAAGAAAACTCTCGACTCAGTGCTGAGCTTACTGCTGTGAAGGCTGCCCTGGACGAGGAAAAAGCTCTAAATACTAAGCGCCATGAAGATCTCCTCGCCCTTCTCTCTTCTCTTTCAGCAAAATTTTCTCCTGCTCCCTGATCACTCCCCATAAGCTGTTTCCATCGGTTGTTCTTAAAGGTTGCTCTCACTTCTCTTGGTTATCCTCTCTTGCTAGTTTGTACTTTCTGTTGCACTCGTTTGGTGAATGACAGGTTATCTTGTTTTTTGATTGGCTTTGCCTTACTTGCTTTCTGTTGTGAATTGCTTGTGTGTGACTAGGATGGCCAATCTCATTACCGTACCAACACACTTGAGTGTATCGCCTGTTGACTTTCCTCCATTACCCAAGTGGTGGTGATAGCAAACACCCTATGTTTGACTGTTCGCCCCTACTTTTTAATGATGCCAAAAGGGGGAAGATAGGTTGACCAATATTGTTTTAGTTTTGCCATGGACGAGTTAAATTTCTTACACTTTTTCGATACTAACTGCTTCATGTGAATTGTCGGTCCTATAAATAATTGGCACTAATCACTTCAATTGTCCTTGAAAGTCAATATGGTCACTTGGTTTGTCATCATCAAAAAGGGGGAATTTGTTAGAATGTATAAGGTTTTGATGATAACAAATCCAAGTGTTGTTGTTGCGCCAAACAGGCTTTCTAAACAGATTCTTACTGCTGTTCTCAAGTCTTAAAACTGCTTGACTAATGGATTATCAAGAACAGGTACTCAAGTCAGCGATACAAGAACAGCCGTGAAGAACAGGTTCTGCGAAGTGTTTGAAGCACAGGATATAAGTGCAGCCGTGAGAAACAGATTCTGTGAAGTGTTTACAGCAAATTCGTCTTTCTACAAGATGACTAGTGGTTACAATAAGATGTCTTGATTTAATTTGGTTTTATATTTTTAGACTCTTGTTAATATGCCAATCAGAAAGTCTTAACTTACCACTTACTTGAAACGGTTTTGCTTTTTTGGAAAATATTTCGGATCACCCTTCGAAACAATTCTGGAAACAGGACGCTCAGGGTGTTTCCAGAATAAGCTGCGAAAAAACAATTTTTCACGTTTTTATCTTTTGGATTTTGAGCAGCTTCTCCAAGATTTGCAAGAAAGATTTTTCTATGGAGTATCTTACCCCTTACCCTAAAAACGGTTATTAAAATCTAAGGGGATTTGCAAAATCTTTTTGAATAAAAAGAATATCCAATTTTTGGCAAGTGGATAAGGTTGTTGAGAAAAACATGGGCTAGTTGCTGAGAATCACCGCCTTATGCACACGGTTTAGGAAGTGTTTCCAGCTCATGTTTCCTCATCCCTTGTGGCTAAAGAATTCTATATTCTTTAGGGATTTTAGTTTCCAAAAATTTGAGGAATTGTTTTTTCCAAGCACTATATAAAGTCGCTTCTTAGAACGTTAGAAGTATCGGTTTTCAAAGGCAAAAATTCAGTGTTCATGAGCTTAAAAGTTTCAAAAGAAAACCGTGTCTAGTAAGTGAGTTATTTGAGCTTTCAAAGTTGGCATACTAGGACTTCATTGTACCCTATATTAGCTTAGTTGAGAAGCATTGTAATAGGGTGTTTTTCTTTATACTCTTCTTTCACAAAAGTGAGTTGAGTGTGTGTCCAAATCAAGGGGATTTTGGACGTGGGGTAACCTGTCTTAGGGAAGACGGTTACGTGGGTTGCAATTTGTAACAAGGTGTGTTACTATTGTAACGTGATTAGCCCGTTTAGTGAAGTGTTTAAATCCTACACGAGGTAGGTCGTGATTTTTCACCTCAGTTGGGCTAGAGGTATTTTCCACGTAAAAATCTTGTGTCCATTATTTCCGCATTCAACTTTGTTGGATTTTCGCTTCTGCTTATCTCCGGAACAACTTGTGTGAACAGGGTCTAAGACTGTTTGCCAGCAACTTGCGAAAATCAGACACTACAATTCACCCCCCTCTTGTGGTTGTGTACTCTCTAAATCAACACATGGTGACGGAGGCGATCAACATAGAAGAACAACTCGCAAGTATGAAAACATCGTTAGAGAGGCTCGCCAAGGAGAGTCTAGAGAAAGACGCTCAAATCAAGCGTCAAAGCGAGCAGATTGTTACTCTAATGAAGAAGCTGGAAAAGCGACCATTCGAATCCTCTAGCAAGGGCTCGGATGACGAAGAGTCTGACAAGGAGTCTAACCGCAGCGAAGACTCTGATGACGAATGCATAAAAAAGAGTAATTCTCATTGGGCTCGATGTCTGTTGAACATATTCAAAGCCTAATCGCAAATGCTATTAAGGCTCAATTGGGGGAGAACCTCGTAAGACGCATTTGTGCACAAACCCTTATACGAAAAGGATTGATGCCCTTCGTATGCCCCATGGTTACCAGCCCCCTAAATTCAATCAATTTGATGGCAAAGGCAACCCCAAACAGCACATCACTCACTTTATTGAGACGTGTAGCAATGCTGGCACTGAGGGAGACAGGTTGGTGAAGCAGTTGTTCGATCTCTTAAAGGGATTGCCTTCGACTGATATACAGACTTGGAGCCCAAGTCTATTAACGGCTGGGAACAAATGAAACATGAATCCCTTAACAGGTTCTACAGCACTTAATGCACTATCAGTATGACAGAGCTGACAAATACTAAGCAGTGGAAGAACGAACCAGCCCTTGATTACATCAAACGTTGGAGATCTCTTAGCCTCGAGTGCAAAGATCGTTTATTTGAGGCTTATGCTATCGAAATGTGTGCTCAGGGCATGGAGTGGGACTTGCTTTATGTCTTACAGATAAGCAAGCCTAGCACCTTTCAAGAGCTAGCTACGAAGGCACATGACATGGAAATGACGATAGCAAACCGTTGCAGCAAGCCGTCTTCTTCATATGAGTTTGTTAAGCTTGTCGAGAGCTACAAATTTAACCACTACTTCGGTTATTAAACACTTTTTATAGCATAGGAAAGTAGGGATCGATCCACTAAGAAAGATTGTTGTAAAAGGCTAGCTTAATCCTAAATGATTTTACTAATCCAATTTATTAAGTCTAATATAAATAATTTGGAAATAATTAAAAATCTAACGAATAAAAATATGGAAAAAACACCCAATGATGCTCCTAAATATTTTGGATTATATTCTGGAAAGAAAACAGTAAAAAGCTTTCCTAAATAATCTAGAAAAATAAAATCAGAATAGTAACTGAAATTCTAATTAAAATTCAAAACAGCAAATAATAATCAGAAAATAATTATTAAAAATGTCAAACAGTAACCTAAAATATCTTCTTCAGGTATATAAGCTTGTAAATCCTCAATTGTCTCCAAATAATTCCAGAAAAATCAAATCAGAAAATTACCACAGAATATCAATGCAGAATATTAAATCTGAAATTAGAAATAAAATAATTTGCACAAATATAAATAAGAAAATAATCAAGAAAATTACCCTAATTCTAGGACACAATTTTCTGGACTTAACAATACCTAATAATCGTGATTTGACAATTAAAATCGAAATTTTCAGAATTAATAACCTAAAAAACCTGTACTTATCAATTTCTCAAAATAATTCTGAAAAATTATGAAATAACTTCAAAAAATTACGAAATTAAATATGGGCAGACTAGGACACTAAATAGACTCTAGGAACTGATAAAAATCAAATAAGAACAAAAATAACTATTTTTAGTCTAATTTCTAACAAATCGGTAATTAAATACTAAAACTGAATATAAATCAATTCTAAAATTATAACCACTCTAAAAATCAAAATCTAAATTATCTAAAATTAACCAGACACTCCTAAAAGACTATACTTTTGGGGGAGGGGGTCGATTGAAATTATATTGAAGCTAATAAAAGTAGAACAAAAATTAACAAACTAATCGAATTAACTCTAAGTAACAAATAATGATCAAAAGTTGTCAAATTTATGAAGGATACTTAGTATAATCTCAATCCACCATGCAAATTAATATTTATCATTAACACACAAGTTAATTTCATCCATGAGTTAAACTGTAGAAGACATCTACCAGCGGTTCTTCCCTATTTTTTCTTAGATTCTAGTTTAATTAGGTCCAGCCCTAATATAAACCCTACTAGTTTTGATAACCCTCACACCAGCGCAAGAATTTAATCAAACTAGAGTATTACGTATTAAAAAAAATATCATCTAACGCTCTGTAACCAATTTACCAGCAAATCGATTTGACAAAGATCTATAACGATTACCTAATTAAAAGAGATGGGTTTGAGCCATCCATGATTAATTAAGGTGATACCTAAGCCTAAAAGACTATAACTTTTATGTATTATAGTCTTCTAAACTATCAATCAAAATCGTATTAAATTAACTAGCATGCATTCTAATTAATTTAACACGAATATCATAAACGGTAAACGCTAATCGCTAAAGAATCATGAATATAAATCAACTAGGCATTAAAGCATAAAACTTGTTTCAAAATAATTAATTTAGCATGGCTTCAAGAAGATTGTACTAAGCATAAAAATTTACTCACTCATATTAAAAATTAAATTACATAAATTAACCAAAGGTTCCATGTTTAACGTTAAAATAAACACACACAAAAATAAAATAAAAGTAGAGCAATATACTACTTTGATGATGAAGTAGGCGATGCAAGCTGATGATGGTGATTAGATGATGAAGAGTTGTGGGATGATGGTGATAGTGGTGTGAGGAGACGGTGGGAAAGGTTGGCGGGGTGTCTTGTTTTTTTTAGAAGGAAGTCCGTGAGATGAGGCCTAGCGTTGGGCGTGGGTGCGTGGTGCCGTGGGTAGAGATGGAGGAGATAGAAGGTTTGGAGGTGAAGCGTGAAGGGGTGGTGTAGGTGGAGTGTGATGATGAGGATTAGTGATGAAGATGGACTAGGCGTGATGGTGTATATATGGGAAGTGAGGGAGGTTAGATTTAGTAAATTAGGGTTTCCTTCCTCTTTTCCTTAGGCTTCTTCTTCCTCAAGACTTCTAGCTCTTCACCAACTCTTGAAATCCTAGTCCAATTAAATAATTATGGAAATAATATTCTCCATAATTATTATTTTTGGACCGTCTTTATAAAAAAGCATGTAAAACTCGAGCTTCGATGTCCTCTCTTCTCCTCTTTATTAAATTAATACTAACTTGAAAAATATATAAAATAAAGTAAATTAGACGCAATAATATATATAATATAATCAAAATAATTATTAAAATCATGCATGATTTTTGGCTTAACAGAGTTCAAGAAGGACAAAGGCAATACTAAGAAGTGTTCTAAGCCTCCGAACGCCTCAACGAAGGAAACTATGGCTATTTCCACAGAAGAGCCCATAGGGATTTCAGGGAAGTCTGGGCCTGAGGGGAAGAAGACTTCATTCTTTAAAGAGATAACAAGGAGGCGCCCCACATTGAAGGAGCTTCAAGAGATGAAGTACCCATTCCCTGATTTAGACTTGTTAGGAATGCTGGATGACTTGCTTGAAAACAAGATCATTGAACTCCCTGAACCTAAACGACCAGAAGAGGCTGGAAGGACAAACGACCTGAAGTACTGTCGTTATCACAGGGTCATCAGTCACCCTTTAGAGAAGTGCATTACTCTCAAAGAGTGTATCATGCAGCTAGCCAAGGATAGGAGGATCAGACTAGACTTGGACGAAACCGCTGAAGCCGATTGTATCGGCGCTTAATTAGAATCATCGCCTTTGCGACGAGAAAGTCATACACAACTCCACTAAGAGAAAACATATGATTCGACTACTTCGCAAAGGATAGAGTTATTTACAATTCAGTTTGGAAGTTTAGAGCCGGTTATTGTGCCACTGATGGTACAAACTCTTCCTCTAGAAATCAAATCCACTGTCAATATCCCAGAGGATGATGAAGAGGGGTGAACCCTTGTTACTCGGCAAAGACCCAGGAACCAAAAGCAGGACCAACAACTGCCCCTGTGCCGAAGGAAGAGACAAGGGAGAAAAAAAAAACCTCAGTATGTAAGAGGTAGGAAGAGGCTAAGAACAAACAAGAAGCAGGACGTCTAGCCTATAGACTTACTTAAGCAGGAGGTGCTTACTCCTGTCATGTTGGAAGAATTCTTCCCAGTGGACTTTTTTGATAAAGTCACTATTAACATGACTTCATGTGCTGAGCTGGAAGATGAAGAAAATGAAGAAGAGGAAAAACAGGAAGATTCACCAAAAGGAGATGATAAAACTCTGATTATCTTAGAGGCTTTGGAGGTAAATCTTTCGCCTACCAGAAGAGATGCGTCAGGGTGTTGCCACTGCCCTTCACCACCCGGAGCTTTATGCTGACAAGGTCGGAAACATTGGAGAATCTTCAAAAGGCCTTGTTCAGTATGCCACTTGCAACACGGCTATCACCTTCACCGATGATGACTTATTGTTAGGCTCCAAACCTCACAACCATCCTTTGTTTGTAACCGGTTGTATCAGGGAGCAAAAGCCAAGCGCATATTGGTAGATGGAGGTTTTGCCGTTAATATCATGCCTATGTCTACAATGAATGAGTTGGGAATCACAGTAGACGAGCTTTCTAAGAGTCGTATGGTGATTTAAGGATTTGGCTAGGAGAGTTGGCGTACTATCGACATGATTCGCCTAGATATAACAAAGGGGGATCTATCAACATCTTCAATTTTCCATGTAATTGACTCCAAAACCTCATACGAATTATTGCTAGGACACTCGTGGCTCCATGAACATAGAATAATGGCTTCCACTCTCCATCAGTGTCTTAAATATTATTGTGGTGGTGAGAAGAAGATCAACGGCAATGTCAAGCCATTCACAAAGGCAGAATTGCATTTTACCGATTCTAAATTTTTTGAAGAGGGCACTGCACTTAAGGAGACTATGCCCTCCATAATTTCCTCCACAGATAGCGTCGAGCTGAAGACCGCAAATAATTCTAAGGTAATACCGAGGCATAACGACGTGAAACAACAAGAGTATTGTAAGGTGAACGTTAAATAAGAGATTATCACCTGACCTATTAAACAAGCTGCTAAGCAAGTGGTGGTTTCCATAAATTATATGCCACTGGTCTTAAGATATGTTCCCAAAGCTCATCACAAGGAATGGGAAACACCTTTCAGTGTGTTCATAAGTGGAAATACTGGGGGCAAGGCTATCAAGAAGGATAGCAGCGCCACCTTGAGCACCCTTAAAGAAAGTGTCACTTTGCCAATGCGAAACATCTACCAACTATAGGTGAGCAGACCCCCTCTGCTCGGATTCATCTCTTATTCCAATACCTTATTAAGCGAAGAGGAGAACTTGCCAAATGCACTAATAAAGGAAGGATTTGACCTAAATGCATATAAACTTATGGTGAAAGTGGGTTATAATTTTAACAATCCTGATGCATTAGGAAAGATAGAGGAGGTGGAAATTTACGGCCTCAACAAAACACAGAAGAAAATCCAAGAATAAGGGGGTCTGGTAGAGGTCCCAACAGTGGGCCTTGGTTACACCCGAGTGTAGCCGATCAAGAAATCAGGGCGACGTAGGGCCAAACAAAATGTGGTTCAACATATCTCTGCTGAAGAAATGGATGAGAGTGAGGATGAAAATGCTCAATCTTCTATAAAGCCTTCTGTATTTGATAGGTTACAACCATCCACCTCAAGGAAACACCCATCCATCTGCACTAGAATTAAGAGCTGTCAAAACCCTACATCTTCTGTGTTTTGGAGAATAAAGAATCATGCACAACCAAGGCCTTCAGTGTTCCACAGAATCATGAAAGTAAATCCTCAAATCCATTACCTCAAGAACAAAAGATTCATTGTTCAATCGACTTAGTGATAGAAACAAAGTATAAAGTTCTATCCCTTCTCACATAAAGCGGTTTTCAACTATTGATGTGAAGATAAATGGTTCACTAAGGGTGAAGAGATGCACTGTGGTCTTTACTGGTTAGCCAAGTAGTTCTGACATCAACAAAGGAGATGAGCAAGAAGAAGTGACTTCTTCTAATCATATCACAGTCCAAGAATGTGAAGACTCAGAGTCAGAGATAGAACTCGCAGAGACTCCTGAAACCCTTGAAGATGGGGGGCAAGCTACAGTTGATGATTTGAAGGAATTGGATCTTGGAACTGCTGAGAAACCCCACCTTATCTATGTAAGTTCATTGCTTGCACCAGAGGAAGAAAAGGACTACTACAATCTTCTCTCAGAGTACAAGGACGTGTTTGCATGGAGTTACAGTGAAATGTCAGGGCTTGACCCCAAAGTCGCAGTTCATCACTATCCCTTAGGAAGGGTGTTTCACCCAAAAAGCAGCCTCAATGACGCTTTCATCCGAAAAATTGAAAAAGAGGTCAATAAACTCATAGAGGCAGGATTTATTCATGAGGTAAAATACCTGAGTTGGATCACAAACGTTGTCCCTGTAAGGAAGAAGAGCGGGTAACTTCGCATTTGCGTAGACTTTTGGGATCTGAATAGCGCTTACCCAAAAGATGATTTCCCTTTACCCATAACAAAGCTCATGATCGATTCAACCATAGGACACGAAACCTTGTCCTTTATGGGTTGTACTACGGAATACAATCAAATCCAAATGGCACTGAAAGACCAAGAAGCCACAGGTTTCACACTCACAAAAGCATCTTCTGCTATAAGGTAATGCCCTTCGGTTTGAAGAACGCCGGAGCGACATACCTGATAAAGCCCGGAAGCACACGGCGGCGTTGTAACAAATCAAAATCGATCCCACAGAGACTAGGTTGATCTATTAGGCCACATTCCCTCAAGATATGCTAGGCCAATCCAAATTTGAAAATGAAATTTAACTAATCTACTATATGATCTAATGGATGATCAATTAAGGAATTTAATCAAACCAAGCAATTTCCCAACTCAAGAATTAATTAAACGCCTTTTCTTTAAATGGGTGATTCCAAAATCGATAATCGATTTATCAAACCCTTCTTTTAAGGCGGAATGAAATTCTTAAATCCAATCAACTACCATTTCTCAAGGGTTTTTGATAAATCTAAGATCATTAAGAACGCGATTATCAAATTTAGAGGTTTCTTAAACGGTGAGTCTTTCCCAAGATCACACCCACTTAAGTTGAATCTTAGTTTTCCAACATTCTAGTGTTACTTTTAGTTTTTCACCAAATGTAAAACAAACAAGAAATTAATCAAGTTTCCTACTCGTAAATCAACATCTAAGATTCAATAGAATAAACCCAACAATTCTAAAGCACTTTTAGATCAAAACAAAAATTGGTTCAATCACAACAACTCAACTCAATTCTAAGATTAACAATCCAAAACTTAACATAAACATCAACAATAATCTAAAAGCATAAAAATATAAAGAGAAAAGAGAAGAGAAGGGAGAGGAATTGCTCAGCCGATGCCTGCTTGAACCGTTGTTGCAAACCCGGTTTGAAATCCTTACAATCTTCGCCTTCAACTTGCTCTCAACTCTCTCTCTAATCTAATCTAAACTAATCTAAGAGAGGAAAATGGAATAAAGGGATGATGGTGATGGGATGTGTGTTGAAATGAGGATGAGAGCCATCTCTTATAGCAAAGCTGTTAGAAGCCGAATAGCCACGTGAATAAATGGCATTAAAATCTACTTGGAAGTTGAAAAGTCGTGAGAAAACAAATAGCCTCGTAGGAAAGAGGTCCACCACGGACCGACCGTGGTCAGCTCCGGCTTGACGTTCTTCTGTTGTTCTTTATTTCCATGGGCACGACAACTCAGGGGTCATCTGTGGAGAGTCAAAACACACTCAACTAGGGTCAAAGAAAGGACAAAAAGGTCCAGAATTCTGCAAAACATAAAAAAGAACTATACCCGAGCGTAAAATGGAAAAAGGAGTATAAATTATTACATAAAGTATATAATTCTCCTAAAAATGAAGCAAAATAGCCCTAAAATGATGTATACATTAAGCACTTAGCAATAACAAAGAGCAATGCAAACTATATTTGACGACATGTTGCATAAAACAGTGGCGTGCTATGTTGATGATCTGGTGGTCATGTCAAAAAGGAGAGCAGACCACCTACAAGACCTTTGTTGAACTTTTGATAGGCTCAGGAGATGTCAACTAAAGATGAATCCACTTAAATGTGTGTTCGACGTCACTGCAGGGAAGTTCCTAGGCTTTATAGTTTGGTATAGAGGCATCGAGATTAATCAGGCCAAAATCAAGGCAATCTAAGAGGTGCCTGCCCCAAAAAATCTCAAAGAACTACGTGCTCTTCAAGGCCGTTTGGCTTATATTAGAAGGTTCATATCCAACCTAACTGGCTAATAAGTGCTTAAAGTGTATATTATTTTAGGGTAATTTTTGCTGCATTTTTTGGGAAAATTATGTGCTTTATGTTATAATGTATACTCCTCTCATTTTACGCTCGGGTATGGTTCTTTTCTGTGTTTTGTAGGATTTTGGACCTTTTTGTATATAGGTGTATTTTGACTTCCATAGATGCCCCTGAGTTGCCACGCCCGTGGAAGAAAGAAGAACAGAAGAATGCTGAGGCAGTGGACATCACGGTCGGGCCGTGGTGAAGGTCATGGTCTGTGGTGTCTTCATTTCACCCCGAGGCTTTTTGTTTTCTCATGGCTTTTTAACTTCCTGATAGTTTTAATTCCATTAAGTCTCGTGGCTCTTCGGCTTCCAGGACTTTCACTATAAAAAGAGCTCTTCTCTTCTTATTTCCACACATCCAACATCCATCATTCTCTCATTTTCAGTTTCTTCTCTTAGATTAATTTAGATTAGATTAGAAGGAGAGAGAGTGAGTTAAAGTGAAGATTTGCAAGGATTCCACCCCGAGCTTGCAACGACAGTTCAAGCGCGATCTTGGGTGAGCATCTCTTTTTTCTTCTCTTCTCTTCTGTTTTCTCTTTAGATTTATCATTTCAGTTTGTTTAATTTTATTGAGTAGTTTTATTTTACCTAGGGATTTAGTAGTTTATGAAAGTGTTGTTGGATTATGTTTTAATCTATAGAATCGTGCTTATTTTTATAATTGGTTTTATTTCGTTCTATCAAGTGTTTGATATATTGTGAGCTGATTTTTGACCAAAATTTACTTGCACATTTGAAACAATCGAGTGAACATTCAAAAGACGACATTTGGTTGTTGGACTGCTTGAATAGACATAGCATAACTTCGTCTCGAAAGAGAGATTTATATGCTAGGAGGGCTAGTAAGTAATCGAAAATATTAAACTTGGATTAAGTCAAATTAGCTTGAAAGAGCGACATTTGCTTAGTTTAAGCAAATTTAGTTGATTTCGAAAGAATAGATTGAATTTCTTTGTAGATTGCAATTCCTCGAAATTAACCAATTGGAGAAAGGCACATGTTTATCATTTTGATTCAATTACCTTTCATAGCTACGAAAATTCCTAGACGTTTTTCTCATATTTGATTTAGAAAAGTTTATTTGTAGTTGTTAATAAAAACCACTTCAATTAGAATTTTTCTGAGCATATCTTGTGCGAATATATCCCAATAGATCAACCTAGTCTCTGTGGGGTCGACCTTGAACAGCTACAATGCCACTGTGCGTTTGTGACCGCATTAAGTTTTTAGCACCATTACCGGGGACTAGTGTCGAATATTAGGTTTTTCCTGATAGGTTTGACTAAGCATTTTATTTTTCTTTGGAAAAGAAAACTGAAAAAAATTAAAAATTAAATTAAAATAAAATAAAATAAAATAAAATTGTAAAAAAAACATGACAATTTTCCATTTTCCCTAATTCGAGCATGAATTATTTTGGAGGTATTTTAAGCGATTAAGTACGTTTCTTGCTTGATGTCGTTAAATGGAAAATTTTAGACATTATTGATGAGGGTGTGAATAGTAAAATTCAAGCTCTTTTAGAGTATTGGGATTTTTATGGTAAAAAGATTGATGAGGGATGTTATTTACTTGATCGGATTGCTTGGGATTCATTTGAATTTGAGGAGACTACTATTATTTCTAAATATTCAATTTCTGATCCTTGCACATTCTATTGTAGATCTTACTATGCCCCTTTTTGGAGTGATTTGTGTAATGCTTCTGACAAGATATTAATTTGTGTCCTTATTATACATGCTATGCTCAACCCAACGTTGCATCACCTATGGACAATACTGATGTTGTCCTGACCTTACCTGACTCATCCTTTCCTTTAGCTTAGTACACGGGGCTTGAGGTGGGTGAGCCTTTTGGGGGAGTTGTTAGGTTTGCTGTTATTGATGCATGTTTTAAGTCAGAAGATATTTTAGATAAGGTGTATGATCTAGTGGAGACTCCTTTGAAGGGGTCATGTGATGTACTTGTGCATAAGGAGTCTCCCAGCCTTGGTTTTAATGATTATGTTTTCCTCAATCCACTTGATCATACACATGTTTCCCCTATGTGTTCACAGCCTTCTCTTTCCCCCAAGTATTATATAGATGTGCCCATTGATAATCCTAAGATTTGTGATTCTAATGTTGACTTGGGCCATGAGGATAACGAGTTTAATCTGCTTGGTGGGAATGCTGATGATTTTCTATCTCTAGGTTACTTAAGAGGGTATGATCCCTTTATTGTGTATGCCTAAAGGACCTACTTAGAAAAATCATGTGGTCTACATTTTTTTATCCTTCTTATAATTTTTCTACGGTCTTTGCTAAGGTTAAGAGGATGCTTACTCTCTTTGGTGTAGTTTTGATTATTGCCTCTTACCTTTTATTTTTTGAATTGTGGTCCCAGGAGTTTGACAAGCTCCTATACATGTTGATGGTGTTTGCTTTCATGAGTTGTGTTTCGACATTGTGATGGAGTGGCTGATGCTCCACGAGCCCCGATTATTATAAGGCTGCATAGCTTAGGTGCACTCTGCACCTAACCTGGTGAGATTATTTTCTTTTGCTCCCCTTCTCTTACTTTCTTTAGTTTGAATAATAATGCTTTATCTAAGCATGGGGAAAAGGTAGTTTCTATTTCTATTTCTGTTATTAGTTTGCATTCTTACTATAGCATATAGTTTTAGGTTTCTTTTTGTTTGCATGTTGCATTTAGTTGATTCTTAGGTTTGCATTTTAAGATTTCATGTAGCAATGGTGTGGATGGTGTAAGATAACCTCCAATGATGCTTTTTGTTTAGGAAAAATAGCTTTTATGAGCTTGAGTAACTTTTAATGTATAATCCCTTTTGGTGCGAAAATTTTTGAAGGTTTTGTAAATATTTCTTGTTTTAACCCTTATCTTATTTGAGAACTTTGTTATCCCATGAGTCGTTAGCACTAATGTTGGTACATAGAGTCATTTTATAAGCTTAATGCGACTTTGGTAGATATCCCGCGAGATTTTGAGCCTTATTTGGACTAATTCATCATATTTAGTCTTATGTTTCTTTCATGTGTGTGACTCTTCCATATTGCATCTCTAGAACTTGCCTAGACTCTTGTTCAAAATCATAATAGCATGTGCATATTTGATGATATGATAAAGGCATTTCTTTCTTTAAATATTTTAGCCGCATAGCCAAATAGCATACCTTTGTACTACATGGTAATTTCCCTTTGCTAGCCCTTTTGAGCTTATATCCATTTTTGTTGTGATTCCTTCATCTTAGCCCTTGGCCAAACACATATTCCTGGCCTTTAAGTCAAGTCTATAAAGCATCACTTCATCTATGTAGTGGATGGTTTTGGAAATATTTGAGTTTAAGGTGGTTTTGGTATGTTGGTTTGTTGAGGGATTAATATTGAGCATTTGCTTTTCCCTCTTATTTGGGTTGTGTATCTATATCTTCGGTTGTGAGTTGATAGTTAGTGATCCTACACCTTTCAATTATTGCCATTTTCTATTATGTGCCCACATTAAGGGCAATGTGCGATTCAAGCATGGAGGAGTTAAGTTAGTCAATATATTTTCGTTTCATCTTTCGAAAAAGGGAAAAAAAAAAAGCAAAAAAACAAAAAAAACAAGTTATGTTGAAGAAAAAGAAAAAAAGGAAGATAGTGTCATGTTACGAAAAAGCCAAAAAAAAAAAGAAAATGAGAAAATGAACAAAAAAGAACAAAGAACCCCCCTAAAAAAAGAAAAAAAAACTAAGTGATTGACATTGGATACGTACATAGTTTGTGTTCTTTCTTTGTCAACTCATTTCCTACTAAATTAAGTTGGGCATATTCATTGTATTTTAGAGTTTGGAGTGTTGGTAAACTTCATAGTTGCTTGGTGCCTTGTTGGTTGCTCCCTAGTCACTTGGCTAAGTAGCTCTACATTGCCCAAATTCATTTGTCCACTCCTTTCCCTTAACCCTTCTAGCCCACATCACAACCTAAGTAAAGTCCTCTTGATTGTCTTGTGCACATTGTATTTTAGTGGTGGAGAATTTGAGTCTTGCCAAGCCTATGGTAGATTGCATCTTTGGAATGAGTCTTGAGTGAACCTATGCTATATTTTAAACACATGAGCGGGAGTGTTTCACATATTCCAAAAGTGAGATTCTACTAGTCCATTTAGCTCTACAATTCCATGTGCTTGCATGACATGCTTTGTGGTTCTTTGGGGGTGATCAAGTTTGATATTGAGCTTGTGGTCTCATACTTTTTCGAAAACCTTCTTTTCCTTTTGATTTTGAAATATTTTGTGCACTATTTGGGGTTACCGTTGATTGTTATTCTTGCTTGTGACTTGTTATGGTTTGCCTATTTTAAAGAGATTGTTCCGTTGCATCTTCCCTGGTTGGTTTTCCTCAGTGTTTGCTTGGGGACAAGCAATGGTTTAAGCATGGGGGGTTTGATAAGTGCCTGAAGTGTATATAATTTTAGGGTCATTTTTGCCGTATTTTTAGGAAAAATTATGCGCTTTATGCTATAATTTATACTCCTTTTCCCATTTTACGCTCGGTTATGGTTCTTTTCTGTGTTTTGCAGGATTTTGGACCTTTTTGCACTCATTATGACCCTATATAGGTGTATTTTGACTCCCACGGATTCCCCGGAGTTGCCACGCCTGTGGAAGAAAGAAGAATAGAAGAATGCTGAGGCAGTGGACATCACGGTCGGTCCGTGGTGAAGGCCATGGTCTTTGGTGTCTTCATTTCACCCCGAGGCTTTTTGTTTTCTCATGGCTTTTCGACTTCTTGACAGCTTTAATTCCATTAAGTCTCGTGGCTCTTCGGCTTCCAGGACCTTCACTGTAAAAAGGGCTCTTTTCTTCTCATTTCCACACATCTGACATCCAGCATCCATCATTCGCTAATTTCCATTTTCTTCTCTTAGATTAGTTTGGATTAGATTAGTAGGAGAGCGAGTGAGTTGAAGTGAAGAATTGCAAGGATTCCACCCCGAGCTTGCAGCGATGGTTCAAGCGCGATCTTGGCTGAGCATTTTTTTTCTCTTCTCTTTTCTTCTCTTTTCTCTTTAGATTTATCGTTTTAGTTTGTTTAATTTTATTATGTTTTAGTATTTTTACTTTGTCTAGGGATTTAGTAATTTATGAAAATGTTATTGGATTATGTTTTAATCTATAGAATTGTGCTTATTTTCATGATTGGTTTGATATCGTTCTATTAAGTGTTTGATATGTTGTGAGTTGATTTTTGGCCAAAATTTACTTGCGCACTTGAAACAATCGAGTGAACATTCGAAAGACGACATTTAGTTGTTGGACTGCTTGAATAGACATAGCATAACTTCGTCTCGAAAGAGAGATTTATATGTTAGGATGGCTAGTAAGTAATCGAAAATATTAAACTTGGATTAAGTCAAGTTAGCTTGAAAGAGTGACATTTGCTTAGTCTAGGCAAATTTAGTTGATTTCGAAAAAATAGACTGAATTTCTGTATATATTACAATTCTTCGAAATTAACCAATTTGAGAGAGGCACATATTTATCATTTTGATTCAATTCCCTTTCATAACTACAAAAATTTCTAGACGTTTTTCTCATATTTGATTTAGAAAAGTTTATTTGCAGTTGTTAATCATAACCACTTGAATTAGAATTTTGCTTTGCATATCTTAAGGGAATATAGCTCAATAGATCAACCTAGTCTCTATTGGGTTAACATTGAACAGCTACAATGCCACCGTGCACTTGCAGCCGTATCACCGGCCATTGCCACCCGTTCTACCACCTCATGAAGAAGGGTGCACAATTCGAATGGGACCAGTCATTCCAGAAAGCCTTCGATAGTATCAAGAAGTACTTGTTAAATCCACCAGTTCTAGGGGCACCAATTCTAAGGAAACCTCTTATACTTTGCATTGCAGCTCAAGAAAAGTCTTTGGGGGCATTATGCGCAGGAAAATGAGGAAGGCAAAGAAAGGGCTCTGTATTTCCTAATTCACATTTTGGTTGGGGCTGAACTGAATTACTCCCTAATTGAAAAGATGTGTTTGGCTCTCATGTTCGCCATTCAAAAGTTAAGGCATTACATGCAAGCTCATACATTGCGGGTGATTTCTAAAGCTGACCGTATCAAATATATCTTATCAAGGCCAATTCTAAGCGAGCGACTGACGAAGTGAGCCATAATCTTGAAGCAATATGACCTTGTTTACATGCCATAAAAGGCCGTTAAAGGATAAGCATTGGTGGATTTCTTAGCAGATCACCCAATCCTTGATGCTTGGGAGCTAAATGATGACTTGTCTAATAAAGATGTGTTCTTCATTAATACCCTCCCGCCTTGGAAGATGTATTTTGACGGAGCCGTGAGACATGATAGTGCTAGTGCAGGGGTAGTCTTTGTTTCCCCAGAAAAACATGTCCTCACTTATTCATTCGTGCTAACTCAGTTATGTTCTAATAATATGGCTGAATATTAGGCATTGATTTTATGCCTTCAAATGGCCATTAAAATGGGAATCAAAGACCTTGACATCTATGGCGATTCTCAATTAGTCATCAAGCAACTTCTTGAGGAATATGAAGTCAAAAAGGATGACCTCGTGTCATACCATAAATATGCCTTATGACTGCTCAATAAGCTTGGAACCATCAAGTTACAGCATGTTCCTAGGAGTACGAACAAGATGGCTGACGCATTTCCAAACCTCGCAGCTACTTTAGCACTGAGGGTAGAAGAAAGCATGAATATCCCTGTTTACAACTGGTGGGTTGTTGCACCCCTCGTTGAAGAGCTCGAGGAAGAAATCAATGCGGTTAGTGCCCAGGAAGTAGAGGAAGAAGACTGGCGCCAGCCACTCATTGATTATTTATAACATGGAAAGCTTCCTAATGACCTGAAGCATAAGATAGAAATTCCGCGAAGAGCTCTCCACTTCCTTTATTTTGATGGGATGTTTTATCGACGCTCCATCATTGGCCTTTAGTTGCGTTGCTTAGATAAAGAAGAGGCTAGACAAACAATGGAGGAAGCACATTCAGGAGTATGTGGTGCACATCAAGCAGGACCCAAATTGTATGATCGAATCAAGAAGATAGGTTATTATTGGCCTATTATGGTGCAAGATTGCATGGACTATGCAAAGAGGTGCGAGCCTTGCTAGTTTCATGCCAATTTTATTCATCAACCTCCTAAAATGCTTTATCTAATCATGGCATCTTGGCCATTTGAAGCTTGGGGGCTTAATGTCGTGGGGCCTATCACTCCAAAATCTTCTGCTGGCCACTCGTACATATTGGCGGCAACTGATTACTTTTCCAAATGGGCAGAAGCAATCCCCCTAAGAGAAGCCAAAAAGGAAAATGTCGTTGATTTTATTCGAACTCATATCATCTACCGATATGGCGTGCCTCGATATATTATCACTGACAATGGCAAACCATTTGTCAACAAGCTAGTGACTGCCCTCTGTGAAAAGTTTAAGTTTGCCAAGCACAAATCTTTAATGTACAATGCACCAGCAAATGGGTTGGCAGAAGCTTTCAATAAGACGCTTCGCAACTTGTTGAGCAAAGTGGTGGTGAAGTCAGAATGTGATTGGCATGAAAGGCTAGGGGAGGCTCTTTGGGCATACAGAACCACGGGTAAGGCACCAACTCAGTCAACTCCTTTCGCTCTGGTATATGAGGTTAAAGCGGTATTACCTTTGGAATTTCAAATCCCTTCACTCCGTATTACCATACAGAAAGGCTTGACCGAAGATGAAAATCACAAGCTTCACCTGGTAGAGCTTGAGGCCCTTGATGGAAAAAGACTTCTAGTGCAACAAAAGTTGGAATGCTATCAAGCTCGCTTATCACGAGCGTTCAACAAAAAGGTATGATTGCGTTCATTTCAAATTGGAGATCAAGTGCTCATGGTAAGAAGGCCAATCATTATCCCATACAAGACCGGAAGCAAGTTTACTTCCAAATAGGATAGCCCCTACGTGATTCGAGAAGTCTACACCAACGGTGCTAATCGGATTATCAGTACCGATGGAGTGCAAGTTGGGCCGATAAATAGCAAGTTTCTAAAACTTTATTATCCTTAATGTAGTAATACATGCAAGCTCCTAAACATGAGTCTAAACTGTTTATTCTTTTAAGTTAAACTCTATTATACTACTCCTGGCCCGCAAGAGTATAAACTGTGAACGGATGAATCAAAAAAAAAAAAGTCTTGTTATTTGAACTACATATGACTTGATCCTTTACGGTTCCCTTCAGGTACATAGGCAACTTTGGTATACACCTAAGTACAGTTGCCATCATAAAAATTTGTTGACCTGATTGCAGGTTTGTGTAACTTCTAAGTTTAAAGATTTGGCAGGGTATAAATTCATCTGTTGTCATAAAGTTGATAATTGTGGGATCCAAATCACAAGGAAAATCAACACATGTGTAGCGAGGGATGAAAGAAAATTTGCTTTATTTAGTAGATATCAAGCTTACATCACAAAAGTGCAAAGTGCATTACAAGTCTATCTCAAAAAAAGAAAAAAGAAAAAAAAGGAGTTAACCATGGATCCCATTGAAAATTCTTCAAATCTTTGAAAGACTTTTTTATGTAGGCTTTAGCCTTCTCTAAACTAGCTTTGTGGCTACATCCATCACTTCAGTGGGATTGAGTATGTCAATCTGGGCTTGCAAGTCAATAACTTCCCGCTCAGCTTCTTAAAGCAAATGCTCGCTGGCCGCTGCCTGGGAGCTATGGTCCTTCTTTTGATCTTCCAAAAGTTGAAGTTCTTTCAGCAGCTCCTCACACCTCAATTCAACCTGCTTCAACTAGGCCATCCTTGCTTCACAACGAGCGCCTTCGGTGTTCAGCCGACAGGAGGCCTCATCAAGCTTACCTTGCACCTCCATGGGACAACTATCATGCACTTTAGCAAATGCTCGACTGGGGTAGCTCTGTTGCAATTCCGTAAAGTCACATGCTTGTTTGATCAGCCCTTGAACCTTGCTTTCTAAAGGAGTGACGTCACCACCTCTTTGAAGATAGTGGCATAAAGGCTATCAAAATCGACTTTAAGAGAAGGAAGTCCATCAAAAGGGGTGTGAGACACCTTGTCAAGTATGGCTTTACCAAACGCTTGTGCAGCATTCTTGTCCGCCGCCATTATAAAATCATTAGCGTTAAAGACAGAAATCCCTCCTTGTGGAGCCCTCAAAGGGCACTGTGGGCAAGGTACTAGTGAAGGAGCATTGAATCTACGAATGGACTCTACCTCTTCATCATCCAGGGAACAAACACCTCGTGAGTCAACTAATCTCGATCTGCTGTCAAATAAATTCTTACCAAATGATGGTATTCGTCCAATCGATAGGAAACATTGACTTCCTGATGGCAGAGGAATGTGTGCCAATTCCTCCTTGAAGTTCACATCATCACTTTCCCCCTATTAAAAAAAAGGAAAAAAAAGAAAAGATGTATGTAGGGACGAAGAAGGTAAGCCACACATTTAGAAAGAAAATATGTTTCTATTTAGAAGGAAAAAAAGGGAGGGAGTACCATGCATTCAGTAGGATTAGGCTCAAAATCGAGGATATCCATGATATTCTCAACACCTTCTAGGGGAAGCTCAGTTACCTTTTCGGTACTTGGCTCACAAACTTCAATGGGTAGCTCGTCCTAACCATTCATAGCAAGATTAATCATAGGTTTAGACTTTTGCCTATATTTCTGAATAGGTAGGAGATTTTAAAGGTTCTTTAATCTAATTTGTTACCTGTGGTAATGGTGCAATGCTTTGAATAGGGATTGCAGGGATGGGTGTCACTGGGATGACAACATCTATTCCTGGAATCTTGACACGAGAAGAAATATCCTCCATCGACGGAACAAAGGGTTCCAAGGGCTTCCCACAATGAACAATCTTCAACTTGGGTTTAGAACCAAGTTTGCCTTCATCCTTTGAAATGTTCGTGTCAAATAAATCACTTCGTTTCCTCTTGGAATCACTGGCATGTGTGCTGCAAGTCGGGGAAATGAACATTTTCGGCCATCATTCACGAAACGCATGCGTGGTATTTCTCTCGAGTAAATTCCATCGCCCAGGAAGTAAGACTTGAGACCCTATTCCGTAGCGCGTGGATGTCTGGTGATAATGAAGCTTTTTTCTAGATCAGGAAGATTATCGAAGTCCAAATCAGCAGGAACATCCTCATGGAAACTAAATTGTCTGCTGAATCGGTTGGGGCTATAGTGCTCCATAACGAGGTTGTCCTTATAATGGTAAGAGACAAAACTCGAACGAATGCTGACAAAATAAGCAATGTCAGCTGTCGATAGCTTGCCGTCATCCACAAGAGTCTCCTTCAGTCGATTGATGATGGATGAATGCCAGCAAAGCCCCATTTAGAACCGATGAGTCCTCTGGCCTCTTTAAGCTGAAATGAGTTGGCTTGACTAATGCCACTAAGCTTCACCATGCCTGGACTGGAGGAAGACTCACCGATTAGCTTATACGCATCAAAGTTCTTGGCTAACCAAGCATAAAAGAAATGGGCAGGAAAATAGCCCCCACCTCTACCAGGATGTGAAGAACGCGAAATCTGATTAAGTCCCTTGTAGACACTCGCTAAAATTGCCATAGGGAGGCAGTACCCTACACCTGATGTCACGAATGAGGCGACCCTAAAAGTGCCGGGGCGTATACAACCAGCATCTCTAACTGACAACATGAACGTGCATAGCCTACAGGAGAGAAATGCAGCTAGAAAGGTTTCAGCACATTGGCCTATAGCCACTCCCAACTCGTCGAAAATGACCAAACAATCACCCCACCCACAGGCTCCTACATTAATGATGGAAGATAATATTCCTGGATGAGGGATCCGGTTGTTTTGATCAGACTTCCCGGAAACATGGTACTTGTTGCGTCCTCAAAACTAAAAGGCAATCCATTACTCTATGGTCGGCTTGCCTTTGCGACCTTGCATGAGTTTGTGCTAAGCAGTCAATAGATAAGTACAACTCAGCGGAAGCTTGTTTGTGAGTTCCCGTTGGGTAGGAACAACTTCATCATAAAGATGACTTGAAAGTGGCAGCCCGAGGAAACTGTAAATATCAAAGATAAATAAAGACACCTCGCCTTTAGAAGTATGCAATGTGTTCGTTTCAGGACACCAATTGCAACAGGTCGAACCTAAAATTCATGCTAATTATCTTGAATTGTTCTAATCACAAATTAATCAAGTTGGGCGCTGCATTTTAATTTATTATTTTAAGTGTGTATACATATATATTTATGCATTGCAGGTTGAAACGACGATGTAGCCTTGAAATGAACCTTGTAATGCTCCTTAAATAATTTCTTCAAGTTCTAATAAATATTTGAATGCCTAATTGTCAAAGGACTAAATTGTGAAGTAATAACAATAATAACAAATGAACAAATATAGTAATAATGTAATAATAATAATAAAAAGGAAATGAGGATGTCTTCTCCCAAATTTATATCTAAAGGATGTAAAATTTAAATTTATTAATTGTAGCTAAAATTATTACCTCAATTATACATATATATAATGATATCTAAATATATATATATATATATATATATATATATATATAATGAATGAAAATAAAAATAAATAAATAAAATAAAAAAGGGGGTTGGATAAATTTGCATAAATATGAGAAAAATCTAGAAAAGAGGTTATGTGCCATCAATGGAACAGGTAAAAAGAGAAAAAAAGGGGGAAAAGAGTCATTAAACATTACCTAAACTAGCTAAATTAACTAAACCAAATAAAAATAACAAAAAAAAACCCTAACAAAACCCCCCGATCTCTCTGCCTGGCCCGTCTCCCCCCTCCCCAGTTTTTGCTGCTGCTGCCCTACCCCTCGGGCGTTCTCCTGTCGGCGACCACTGCCGTTCGACGACCCCTACGCCGCCGCCGTTCCTCCCCCTGCCATCGTCCGACCTAGAGCCGTCGGCCCCGACCGTTATTCTCTCTTCTTTTTGTGTGTTCAAGTGATTGGGAGGTAAAACCCTAAGTATACTTTAATCTAATTTTTGATCTTTTATGCTAGAATTTCATTAGTAAATGGTGTAATTATCATTGACAAGTATTCCTTCGCAAATTTCTTGAATCATTTGTGGTGGTTTGATTGAGTTGTAAACTTGGAAGATGAGGATGAATTGGTAAGTAAGGGGTTTGGACATTATGTTGGGTGTTTGTTGTTTATGGTGATGTAGAAATTGATTTTAAATACACATTTGAATGAGATTAGCAAGGAAAATATGTGGGATGAATGAGTTATGGCCATGAATCTTGAGAAATTAGGGTTTATGGCTTGGATGATATTCAAGTTAATTACATGGATTATTAGTGTTTAAGTGAGCTAATTGGTGATTAAAATGGGAGATATATGCATATATATGAGGTTAATAAATGTTATGTTTTGACCACAACTAAATAATCAAGGATTGTGATTTAAATAAAAATACAAGGTTGATTTTGGGTTATATGGTGGTTTAAGCAAAGTATAATGAATGTTTGAATAAAAATAATGAGAATTGAGTGATTGAAGTTTAGGTGTGTATGTTATCATAGATTAGTGAGTGAGGTTAAGGTTGTGGTTTGGATGAGAAGTTAAGCTTATCCATGTTGCTTTAATTGTGTTAGATTAATATTAGTTAATATTTGAACGAGGCTAATGGTTTGTACATGTGTTAGAAAGGTATATGTGGTCATGGATATAGTGATTAATGTTCTTCGATGATGTTTATGCTAATTATGTTTATTCTCAATTATGTAGTTTTAGTAGTATTTAAATAAGAAGTTCATGCTAACTAGATGAGAATGTATGTATATGAGGTGTGTGAGGACATATGTTATGAATTACTGATCAAGTGTAGATAGAGGGGGAGAAAGGAATAAGTAGTTTGTAAGTTGAAATAGCTAGCATATTATGTCTTTGTCGGTTATTTCACTAATAATAATTGCATGATGGAGACTCAACTTAAACCTGAACCCAAGTTCATAAAGTTACCTTGAACCATATCGTAAACCAAAGTTTAATGGCCAACGACGATTTGTTAAAGAGGAAAACGATAGCGATAATAATATCGTTAATAATAATTATGCTAAAGATAAGGTGGCCATAATAATAATAATAATAACAACAATAATAATGATTGTTGACGTCGTTAATAACAAATTCAAGATAGATCACACTTTTATGTCATGATAATATGTGGTAAAAGGTCGTTAGTTGTGCGAGGGAGAGAAACAAAAATAAAATGAATTGGAACCCAATTGAGTTATTAATGATGGCTACACTAATAACAAAAAGAGAAGTCAAGAGGATTTAAATTAAGAATTGAATCTAGAAATTTACAAAAATTTCTTAATCTTGCACTAATAGAAAAAGTGACATCTGTAGAGCAGAAGTGAGGCCACTACTCTTTAAGCTGCTAGCAGGCAATTTTCAATAAAACAGGGAGAGATTTTCAAAGACCAGGTACGTACATTGCCTGTACTCTTCGAAAACTCACATGTTTCTCAAATCATGCAAAATTAATATGATATTCATACAATGAATCATTTTATGTAATGTTTTGTCACATAAGCAAGTGGCCCTATCAGTTATTAATCATCAGGGCTTATTCCCTTCAATTTACCCGCGCGGTTGCAACTCAGGCTTTCCGATCGGCCTGGAAGGTGTACACCTATCTCAAGATCGCTGCAGACGTTAATAAGGGGTCCACTTCTAGATAATAACCGGCAAATAAATTTTACTCATACATTCTCTCTCTCCTGTTTGCAAAATAAAATGTTTTAAAATGCGGGCGCCAAACTACTTAAACTCAAAGCTTATTTTGCTGCATAGGAATGCATGTATTGAGCTTTGGCTCATATTTCAAATGTTTTTGTGTTTTTGTTTTAGGCAAGGGATCAGTGAACAGTCCTTCCACGAACAAACCAGGAGGTAGCAAGAAATGAAAGGGCGTCACAATTCCTTTTGCTCCGGTTTTGCTAGCCAAAAGCTCACAGTGGTTTATACGCTAGTATCCTAAGGACCTGATGGTTGTTTATTCTTTTTGGACATCGCAATTACTAGTATTTTGTGATCATACTTTGAGTTTAGATGCATCACAACTTATATAAATGGTTAAGTGTATGTTATTCAAATTACGGGTTGGGTCGGTTAATTAAGTGGGCAACGCAATGATACCGGTAACTTTAGGTAGCCTTGCTTCGTTACGGAACGGGAATAATGCCTCCAATTAAGAGACTTCTGGTACTAATTAATAATTTATAAGTCATTAGGTTAGACTAATCATGCATTAGGAATTGAGGGCGTTACAGTTGTGGTATCAGGCCAAGGTGGCCAATCCCTGTGAGCATAGGACGTTCAAAAGCAAGGATATATGTGTTTGAGAGAATAATATAAGTAAATTGAGTTTTCCTTAGGGAAAATCTATGTGTAAATGTGGCTTCTATCTTCTTTATGTTATTTTCATGTTTAGATGGCTCATCTAAGGGTGCCTGCAGACCCGTATAACATTCACATGGCACCGCAGACTTCAGTAGCGGCTCATATCTCTACCCTGTATGCGGCCATGGGGGCCCACATGCAGGAGGGCCCTCTGTCCGAATTTCATGACGTGATGGCCTATGCGCGCAGACTGCTGTGGTCTTTACCTATCGCTGCGCCTTGGCACGAGTTTAGACTACGATACCACGGCTTCATGGTTATAGGAGACCCAGGGCCCGATGTGGAGCGGTTCCAGATATTAGGGGCTTGGTATGTGATTACTAGGGAACTACTGCTTCGAGAGGAGTTGGGGTTTAGAGGCGTCTCTTATGATATCCTTCCATGTATTTTTCCTACCATTGATATGTACCCACCTATCATTCCAACCCTACCTCCACCGGCCTAGGGGCCATTGCCCCGCAGCCTCCTGTTTAGCTGCCACCTGCTTCTTCGTAGGTTGGCCCAGAAGATGAGGTTCATATAGTCGAGGAAGTGTCGAGTTCTCCAGAGCTCATAGAGGTGAGTTCTCCAGAGCTCATAGAGGTGAGTTCTGATGAGGGTGAGGTTGAGCTTGATGAGCCAGATAAGGAAGTGGGAGAGAATGAGCCCTTAGAGGAGGGGCTAGTGGGTCACAAGAGTGATCCTGAGGACGAGGATTTAGAGGTGTAGGATTATGACAGCGACTCAGGAGAGGAGGATGGTGATTTCTCTGACCCTGATTACGATCCCTCTCGGGATCATTAGGCATGACCCTATTCTTGTTTATGGGTTAGGCCTATTTTGGTTATTTTATTTCGGGCAGCTGGTATAGTGTGATATTCTTTTGTTCGTGGCCTGTGTCTATGATGTATATAGGTAGGCTAACGTAACCAGCTGTGACGAGGTGTTCACCTTTTCTTTTTGGGTTCAGGGTGGATTTGACTTGGTAAGACAACTTCAGTTAGTGGGTAGGGTGAAGTATTAGGTTAGGAGCCTCAGTTAGAAGGCAGGGAAGGTTATCGCGAAGTACTATAATATTCTTTTGATTTTATATGAACTTTCTATATGTATATATGTACATATGTACGCAATAAAGGTAATGTTTGAGTTAAATTAGGTTTTGATTCTGAATGATTACTGTTTTAGAATAATGTTATGCAAATTGAGATAATAAACTTTACTTATGTGATTTAGTATTACAATATGTTAGAGCCTATGAATAACAATCAGAATAGTAAGGAAGATGAACCCCAAGGTTCAAGTAATCGGGTAAATGAGGACCCCCAGCAGGACCCTAGTGAAGACCCAACCGTGGCCTTGGAAGTGTCTAGTAGTGTGGAGGACCCCAATTATTGGAAGAATTTAGTAATTAAGCTGATGAAAAGGATTCCTCTTGTATCCCTTACACCCCCTGTACCTCCAGAAAACTCTTCAAAGTCTGACAAACTAGTTGATAGGGTAGCTCGATGTAACCCTAAGGTTTATGATGGAAACCTTGACCTTGTAGAGCTGTAGGACTGGATTAGGGGAATGGAAAATATATTCACAGTAGTTGAAGTGTCTAAAGAGATAAAAGTCAACATAGGAACTTTTTATTTGGCTGGTGAACCAGATATCTGGTGGAGTACTATGAAAGATAAGTTACAAGGACTCGAGCTCACTTGGGCTATGTTTCTTCAGAAGCTTAGGGCTAAATTCTATCCAATCATAGTCCAACGACAAAAGGAGAAAGAATTTATGAAGTTAAAGATGAGTGGGAATGTGATAGTAATGCAACATGCCCGCAAGTTTATGGAGTTATCAAGGTTCGCTCTAGATTTTGTGGCAATTGAAAGGCTGAAAATGAGAAGGTTTAAGGAAGGTTTAGCCTTTTATATTCGAAATCAATTGGGCCAGCCAATTCAAACTTACCAAGAGCTGTACGAAAGAGCTGCTGAGGTAGAGAGAGTGAAGGGTTAGTTAAGGGCTTTGAATCCGAGAAACCCGAAGAGGAAGCAGAATGATCGCGGTATGTCAAGCGAGAGTGTTGCGCAGAAGAAACCTACTGCTGGCCCTAACAAGAGTCATCCAATGGCATCAAAGGAGCCTTATGCCAAGTGTGGGCGAACAAACCATAGTACAGTTGAGTGCCGTGTAGGTACTAACAAGTGCATGTGGTGCAGAAGCCCCGATCATTCAATTGCTACCTGCCCCTAAGGACAGAAAGCTGTGGAAAAGGGAGTTGTAAGGCCTGTACCACCCCTGCGTCAAGGGAACCTGCCCTTGAAGCCTACGACAAGACGATCCTACACAATGAGCAAAAAGGAAGCTACAGTTTCTGGTACGGTTGTTACTGGAACTCTCTTTTTAAATTCAAAACCATTTTGTGTTTTACTTGACTCAGGGTAACTTATTCATTTATATCCACTCAAGTTGCATTACGATTGAATTTGAAACAAAATAAGGAGTTAGTGAATTATAGAATTAGTTTGCCAAATAGGCAGGCGATAGAATGTCTTGTCCTTTATAAGCATGTTCCTATTGTAATAGCTGAGCATGAGTTCCATGGGGACTTGATTCAATTTGACATAATCTTGGGCATGGACTGGTTGACTGTTTATGGGGCAAACGTAGATTGTAAGGACCTTAAGGTCACTTTAAGGGACGCAGAAGGTTGGGAAGTATGTTTTTATGAGGAGAGATTTAGGAAGGAGTGTTCTATAATTTCAATCATGAAGGCAAGTAAGATGCTAAGACAAGGGTGCATAGGATATTTGTTCTATGCCACCGAGGTTAAAGACGAGGAGATAAAAATAGAAAATATTCTTATAGTTTGTGAATTTCCTGATGTTTTTCCCGAGGAGTTACCGGGCCTACCTCCTCAAAAGGAAATTGATTTTGAGATTGAGTTAATTCCTAGGGCACAGCCCATTTCAAAAGCCCTATATAGGATGGCACCAACTGAACTCGAGGAGTTGAAAACCTAGTTAGATAAGATGTTGCAAAAAGGATTTATCAGGCTAAGTGTTTCCCCATGGGGAGCTCCAGTGTTGTTTGTGAAGAAAAAAGATGGAACCCTAAAGTTGTGCATAGATTATCGAGAGTTAAATAAAATAACTATTAGGAATAAGTACCATTTGCCTCGAACAGATGATCTTTTTGATCAGTTACAAGGAGCTGGGGTATTTTCAAAGATTGATTTGAGGTCTGGCTATCACCAGCTTAGAATTAAGCCGGAAGATATTCCCAAAACAGACTTCAGAACTAGATATGGCCACTATGAGTTTACTGTGATGCCTTTTAGGCTAACAAATGCTCCTGCTGCATTCATGGATTGTATGAATAGAGTTTTCAAACCTTATCTAGATAAATTTGTGGTGGTTTTCATAGATGACATTCTGATATACTCCAAGGACAAGGAGCAGCATGCGAATCATTTGAGGACTGTGTTACAAATCTTGAGGGAACATCTGTTGTATGCCAAACTGAAAAAGTGTGAGTTTTAGCTAACCAAAGTGACATTTTTGGGGCATGTAGTTACTAAGGAGGGAATCAAAGTAGATCATCAAAAGATAAATGCAGTAATTGAATGGCCTAGACCCACCAATGTGATAGAAGTAAGGAGTTTTTTGGGTTTAGCAAGACACTATAGAAGGTTCATGAAAGATTTCTCGATTATTGCATCTCCACTCACCAACTTGTTGAAGAAAACCACTAAATTTGAGTGGTCAAACGAATGTGAAGGAGCATTTCAAAAACTAAAGAGACGCCTAACAATAGCGCCTATCCTTACCCTGCCTTAAGAAGAAAAAGAGTACAATTATCCCACTCATGATCTGGAGTTAGCTACGGTAGTTTTTGCCTTAATGCAGATGACAAGGTAATAGCTTACGCCTCTAGGCAACTCAAGCCTTATGAGAACAATTACCCCACTCATGATCTGGAGTTAGCTACGGTAGTTTTTGCCTTAAAAATCTGATGACACTACCTGTATAGAGTACCGTGCAAGATTTACACTGATCACCAAAGCCTAAAGTATATCTTTACTTAAAAGGAGATCAACTTGAGACAATGACGATGGTTGGATTTCCCAAAGGATTATGATTTACAACTCAATATCATCCTGGAAAGGCGAACGTAGTGGCAGATGCACTCAGTAGAAAGACCCAACATGGTTTAAATGCAATAACGAATACTTAACCTAAAATTTCGAGGGACCTCGAAACCATGGGTGTCGAGCTTGTGTTACCTGGTTACACAGATGGGTTAATAGCAACACTAGAGGTGCAACCTTCCATAATTGAAGAAATTAAGGCAAGTCAAAACGATGATACAAAACTTGAAAAGTTCAAGTGTAATGTTGCACAGGGAAAATCGCCTGGTTTTGTAATACATGAACATGGAAACTTGAGGTTTCAGAACAGGCTGTGCATGCCCAATAAAGAGGAGTTGAAGAGAAGGATTTTAGAGGAAGCCCATAACACTCGATACTGAGTGCACCTAGGAGGAACAAAAATGTATAGGGATCTAAGACAATTTTTCTGGTGGGAAAACATGAAAAGAGAAATTGCAGAGTATGTAGATAAGTGTTTGACGTGTCAAAAGGTGAAAGCTGAACACCAGCGCCCTGTGGGCGAATTGAGGCCCTTAGAAATACCTAATTGGAAAAGGGATTCAATTTCAATGGATTTTGTCATGGGATTGCCCCTTTCTGCTTCAAAGAAGAATGCTATTTGGGTAATTGTAGACAGACCCACCAAATCTGCCCGTTTGATACCAAATCATAACACTTGGGGTGTAGAGAGACTGGCCCAACTATATGTTAAAGAAATAGTTTAACTGCATGGCATACTAAAGGATATAGTGTCTGACTGAGATTAAAGGTTCCAAGCTCAATTTTAGCAAGCCCTATAAAAAGCTTTTGGCGCCAAGTTAAATTTTAGTAGCTCATACCACCCTGAGAACGATGGATAAACTGAGAGGGTAAATCAAATCCTAAAAGATAGGCTTAGGGCATGTGTGCTTGACTTCCAGGGAAAGTGGGAAGACTATCTACCATTGGTAGACTTCTCCTAAATAACAAATATCAATTCACCATTAAAATGACTCATTTTGAAGCACTATATGGTAGAAAATGCAAAACCCCATTGTGTTGGAGTGAACTTGATGAGGCATTAACCTTAGGGCCAGAGCTGATTCAAGAAACCACTGAAATGATAAGGAAAATTCAAGAATATATCAAAGCAGCCCAAAGTAGACAGAAAAATTATGTAGAGAAAAGGAGAAAACCATTAGAGTTTTAAGTGGGGCATAAGGTATTTTTAAAAGTATCCCCAGTTAAAGGAGTTAGGAGATTCAACCTCAGGGGCAAACTGAGTCCCAGATACATCGGCCCTTATGAAATTATTGAGAAATTAAACCCTGTGGTTTACAGATTGGATCTACCAATAGAACTTGAGCATGTGCGCAATATTTTTCACATTTCACAGCTCCGAAAATATGTTCCAGACCCAAATCATATCATCATTGCATAGCCAGTAGAGGTTGCTAAAAACTTAATGTACGATGAGCGCCCGGTATAGATATTAGACTACCGAGTTAAGCAACTATAAAACAAAAGCATTCCTCTGGTTAAGGTCTTATGGCCCAACCATAATTCAACATACATAAGAAACTGAGGAAGACATGAGGAGCAAGTACCCACACCTCTTTTAGGTACGGACAATGTTTCTTTCCCCATTACAAGTTTCGAGGACAAAACTTACTTTAAAGGGGGAAGCTGTAACAACCAAAACCTAAGATTCATGCTAATTATTTTGAATTGTTCCAATCACAAATTAATCAAGTTGGGCGCCGCATTTCAATTTATCATTTATGTGTGTATACATATGTATTTATGCATCGCAGGTTGAAACAACGATGTGGCCTCGAAATGAACCCTGTAATACTCCTTAAATAATTCCTTCAAGTTCTAATAATTATTTGAATGCCTAATTATAGAAGGACTAAATTGTGAAGTAATGATAATAATAATAAATGAACAAATATAGTAATAATGTAATAGCAATAATAAAAAGAAAATGAGGGTGTCTTCTCCCAAATTTATATCTAAAGGATGTAAACTTTAAATTTATTAATTCTAGCAAAAATTATTACTTCAATTGTACATATATATAATGATATCTAAAAATATATATATGTATATAATGAATGAAAATAAAAATAAATAAATAAAATTAAAAAGGGGTTGGATAAATTTGGATAAATATAAGAAAAACCTAGAAAATGGGTTATCTGTCATCAAATGAAAGGGGTAAAAAGAGAAAAAAAAAGGGGGAAAAGAGTAATTAAACATTACCTAAACTAGCTAAATTAACTAAACCAAATAAAAATAACAAAAAAAAACCCAAACAAAACCCCCTCCAATCTCTCTGCCTGGCCCTTCTCCCCCCTCCCCTGTTTTCGCTGCTGCTGCCCTGCCCCTCTGGCGTTCTCCTGTCGGCGACCACTACCGTCCGATGACCCCTACGCTGTCACCGTTCATCCCCCGCTGGCGTCTGACCTAGAGCCGCCAGTCCCGACCATTATTCTCTCTTCTTTTAGTGTGTTCAAGTGATTGGGAGGTGAAACCCTAACTATACTTTCATCCAATTTTTGGTCTTTTATATTAGAATTTTGTTAGTAAATGGTGTAATTATCATTGATAAGTATTCCTTTGCAAATTTCTTGAATCATTTGTGGTGGTTTGATTGAGTTGTGAACTTGGAAAATGAGGATGAATTGGTGAGTAAGGGGTTTGGACATTATGTTGGGTGTTTGTTGTTTATAGTGATGTTGAAATTGATTTCAGATACAAATTTGAATGAGATTAACAAGGAAAATATGTGGGATGAATGAGTTATGGACATGAATGTTGAGAAATTAGGGTTTATGGCTTGGATGACATTCAAGTTAATTATATAGATTATTAGTGTTTAAGTGAGCTAATTGGTGATTAAAATGGGAGATATATGCATATATATGAGGTTAATAAATGTTATATTTTGACCACAACTAAATAATTAAGAACTGTGATTTAAATAAGAATACAAGGTTGATTTTGGGTTATGTGGTGGTTTAAGCAAAGTATAATGAATGTTTGAATAAAAATAATGAGAATTGGGTGATTGAAGCTTGGGTGTGTATGTTATCATGAATTGGTGAGTGAGGTTAAGGTTGTGGTTTGGATGAGAAGTTAAGCTGCTTTAATTGTGTTAGATTAATATTAGTTAATATTTGAATGAGGCTAATGGGTTATACATGTGTTATAAAGGTATGTGCAGTCATGGATATGATGATTAATGTTCTTAGATGATGTTTATCCTAATTATGTTCATTTTCAATTATGTAGTTTCATTAGTGTTTAAATAAGAAGTTCATGCTAACTAGATGGGAATGTATGTATTTGAGGTGTGTGAGGACATATGTTATGAATTAATTACTCAAGTGTAGATAGAGGGAGAGAAAGGAATAAGTAGCTTATGAATTAATTACTAATAACAATCGCATGATGGGGACTCAACTGAAACCTGAACCCAAGTTCATAAAGTCGCCTTAAACCGTATCGTAAACCAAAGTTTAATGGCCAACAACGATTTGTTAAAGAGCAAAACGATAGCGATAATAATATCGTTAATAATAATTATGCTGAAGATAAGGTGGCCATAATAATAATAATAAAAATAACAATAATAATGATCGTTGACGTCATTAATAACAAATTCAAGATAGATCACACTTTTGTGTCATGATAACACGTGGTAAAAGATCGTTAGTTGTGGGAAGAAGAGGAACAAAAACAAAACGAATTGGAACCTAATTGAGTTACTAATGATGGCCGCAATAATAATAAAAAGGGAAGTCAAGAGGATTTAAATCATGAATTGACTCCAGAAATTTACAAAAATTTCTTAATCTTGCGCTAATTGAAAAAGTGACATCTGTGGAGCAGAAGTGAGGCCGCTACTGTCGCCTCAAGCTACTAGCAGGCAATTTTCACTAAAACAGAGAAAGATTTTCAAAGACCTGGTACGTGCGTTGCCTATGCTCTTCGAAAACTCATATGTTTCTCAAACCGTGCAATATCAATATGATATTCATACACTGAATCATTTTCTGCAATCGTTTGTCACATAAGCAAGTGGCCCCATCAATTATCAATCATCAGGGCTTATGCCCTTCAATTTGCCCGGCTGGCTGCAACTCAGGCTTTCCGATCGACCTTTGAGGTGTGCACCTATATCAAGATCACTGCAGACGTCAACAAAGGGTCCATTTCTAGATAATAACTGGCAAATAAATTTTACTCATACATTCTCTCTCTCCTGTTTGCAAAATAAAATGTTTTGAAATGCGGGCGCCCAACTAATTAAACACAAAGCTTATTTTACTGCATAGGAATATATGTACTGAGCTTCAGCTCATATTTCTAATGTTTTCATGTTTTTTGTTTTAAGCAAGGGATTAGTAAACAGTCCTCCCACGGATAAACTAGGAGGTAGCAAGAAATGAAGGGCATCATAATTCCTTTTGCTGTGGTTTTGCTAGCCAAAAGCTCACAGTGATTTACAAGCTAGTATCCTAAGAACTTGATGATTGTGTATTCTTTTTGGACATCGCAGTTACTAGTATTTTGTAATCGTAGTTTGAGTTCAGATGCATCACAACTTATATAAATGGTTGAATGTATGTTATTTCAATTATGGGTTGAGTCGGGTAATTAAGTGGGCAACGCAGTGATACAGGTAACTTCAGTTAGCCTTGCTCTGTTACGAAACGGCAGTAATGCCTCCAATTAAATGACTTCCACGGCTAATCAATAATTTACAAGTCATTAGGTTAGACTAATCATGCATTAGGAATTAGGGGCGTTAAAGTTGTGGTATCAGGCCCGGTTAGCCAATCACTGTGAGCATAGGACGTTCAAAAACTAGGATGTATGTGTTTGAGAGAATAATATAAGTACATTGAGTTTTCCTTAGGGAAAATCTATGTGTAAATGTGGCTTATAACTTCTTTCTGTTATTTTCATGTTTAGATGGCTCATCTACTAGTGCTTTAACCCGTATACCATTAACATAGCACCACAGACTTCAATAGCGGCTCATATCTCTACCCTACATGCGGCCATGGTGGCCCACATATAGGAGGACCCTCTGTCCGAATTTCATGACGTGATGGCCCGTACGCGCAGACTGTTGTGGTCTTGCCTATTGCTGTCCCTTGGCATGAGTTTAGACTATGATACCACGACTTCATGGTTATAGGAGACCCAGGGCCCGATGCGGAGCGATTCCAGATCTTAAGGGCTTGGTATGTGATTGCTAGGGAACTATCGCTTCGAGAGGAGTTGGGGTTTAGAGGCATCTCTTATGATATCCTTCCATGCATTTTTCCTGCCCTTGATATGCACACACCTATCATCCCACCCCCACCTCTACTAGTCCAGAGGCCACCACCCCCGCAGCCTCCTGTTTGGCCGCCACCTACTTTTCCGCAGGCTGGCTCAAGAGATGAGGTTCATATAGTTGAGGAAGTGCCGAGTTCCCCAGAGCTCATAGAGGTGAGTTCTGATGAGGGTGAGATGAAGCATAAGGGTAAGATGGAGCTTGAAGAGCCAGAGGAAGAGCCAGAGGAGGAAGTGGGAGAGAATGACCCTTAGAGGAGGGGCTAGTGGGTCACGAGAGTGATCTTGAGGACGAGGATTCGGAGATGTAGGATTATGACAGCGACTCAGGAGAAAAGGATGATGATTCCTCTGACCCTGATTACGATTCCTCTCAGGATCGTTAGGCATGACCCTACTCTTGTTTATGGGTTAGGCCTATTTTGGTTATTTTATTTCGGACAGCTGGTATAGTGTGATATTCTTTTGTTCGTGGCATATATCTATGATCTATATAGGTAGGTTAACGTAACCAGCTGCGATGAGGTGTTCGCCTTTTCTTTTCGGGTTCGGGACGGATTTGACTTGGTAAGACAACTTCAGTTAGTGGGTAGGGTGAAGGATTAGGTTAGGAGCCTCAGTTAAAAGGTAGGAAAGGTTATCTCAAAGTACTATAATATTCTTTTGATTTTGTAAGAACTTTCCATATGTATATATGTACATGAGTTTTGATTCTGAATGATTACTGCTTTAGAATAATGTTATACAAATTGAGGTAATAAACTTTACTTATGTGATTTAGTATTACAGTATGTTAGAGGCTGTGAATAACAATCAGAATAGCAAGGAAGATGAACCCCTGGGTTCAAGTAATTGGGTAAATAAGGACCCCCAGCAGGACCCTAGTGGAGACCCAACAGTGGCCTGGAAGTGTCTTGTAGTGTGGAGGACCCGAATTATTAGAAGAATTTAGTAATTGAGCTGATAAAAAGGATTCCTCCTGCATCCCTTACACCCTCTGTACCTCCAGAAAACTCTTCAAAGTCTGACAAACTAGCTGATAGGGTAGCTCGACGCAACCCTAAGGTGACCTTGACCTTGCAGAGCTGGAGGACTGGATTAGGGGAATGGAAAAGATATTTATAGTGGTTAAAGTGTCTGAAGAGATAAAAGTCAGCATAGGAACTTTCTATTTGGCTAGTAAAGTAGATATCTGGTGGAGTACTGTGAAAGATAAGTTATAAGGACTCGAGCTCCCTTGGGCTAAGTTTCTTCAGGATCTTAGGGCTAAATTCTATCCAATCACAATCCAATGACAAAAGGAGAAAGAATTTATGGCATTAAAGATGAGTGAGAATACGATAATAATGCAATATGCCCACAAGTTTATGAAGTTATCAATGTTCGCTCCAGATTTCGTGGCAATTGAAAGGATGAAAATGAGAAGGTTTGAGGAAAGTTTAGCCATTTATATTCGGAATCAGTTGGTAGGCTAGCCAATTCAAACTTGCCAAGAGCTGTAGTAAAGAGCTGCTAAGGTGGACAGAGTGAAGGGCTTTGAATCTGGGAAACCCGAAGAGGAAGTGGAATGATCGCGGTGCGTCAAGCGAGAGTGTTGTACAGAAGAAACCTACTGCTGGCCCTAACAAAAGTCATCCAATGGCATTAAGGGAGCCTTATGCCATGTTCGGGTGAACAAACTATACTACAGTTAAGTGCCGTGTAAGTACTAACAAGTGCATGTGGTGCGAAAGCACTGACCATTCAATTGCTACCTGCCTCCAAAGGCCGAAAGCTGTGGAAAAGGGAGTTGTGAGGCCTGTACCACCCCCGCGCCAAGGAAACCTGCCCTCGAAGCCTCCAACGGCAGGACGAGCCTACATAATGAGCAAAAGGAAGCTACAGTTTCTGGCACGGTTGTCACTGGAACGATCTTTTTAAATTCAAAAACATTTTGTGTTTTATTTACATCGGGGTAACTTATTCATTTATATCCACTCAAGTTGCATTACAATTGAATTTGAAACAAAATAAGGAGTTGGTGAACTACAGAATTAGTTTGGCAAATGGGCAAGCGATAGAATGTCTTGTCCTTTATAAGCATGTTTCTAGTGTAATAGCTGAGCTTGAGTTCCCTTGGGACTTGATTCAATTTGATATGTCAGAATTTGATATAATCTTAGGCATGGACTGGTTGACTGTTTATGGGGCGAACATAGACTGTAAGGACCTCAAGGTCACTTTGAGGGACACAGAAGGTCAGGTAGTATGTTTTTATAGGGAGAGATTTAGGAAGAAGTGTTCTTTAATTTCAATCATAAAGGCACACAAGACGCTAAGACAGGGGTGCATATGATATTTGTGCTATGCTATTGATGCTAAAGAAGAGGATATAAAAATAGAAAATATTCCTGTAGTTTGTGAATTTTTCCTGATGTTTTTCCTGGGAGTTGTCGGGCCTACCTCCTCAAAAAGAAATTGATTTTGAGATTGAGTTAATTCCTGAGGCATAGCCCATTTCAAAAGCCCTATATAGGATGGCACCAACTGAACTCGAGGTGTTGAAAACCCAGTTAGACGAGTTATTGCAAAAAGGATTTACCAGGCCAAGTGTTTCCCCATGGGGAGCTCCACTGTTGTTTGTAAGGAAAATGGATGGAACCCTAAAGTTGTACATAGATTATCGAGAGTTGAATAAAATAACCATTAAGAATAAGTACCATTTGCCTCGTACAGATTATCTCTTTGATCATTTACAAGGAGCTGGGGTATTTGCAAAGATTGATTTGAGGTCTGGCTATCACCTGCTTAGAATTAAGCCAGAAGATATTTCTAAAACAGACTTCAGGACTAGATATGGCCACTATGAGTTTGTTGTGATGCGTTTTGGGCTAACAAATGCTCCTGCTGCATTCATGGATCTCATAAATAGAGTTTGCAGACCTTATCTGGATAAATTTGTGGTGGTTTTCATAGATGACATTCTGATATACTCCAAGGACAAGGAGGAGCATGCAAATCATTTGGAGACTGTGTTACAAACCTTGAGGGAATATCAGTTGTATGCCAAACTGAAAAAGTGTGAGTTTTGGCTAACCAAAGTGACATTTTTGAGGCATGTAGTTACTAAGGAGGGAATCAAAGTTGATCTTCAGAAGATAAATGCGGTAATTGAATGGCCTAGACCCACCAATGTGACAGAAGTAAGGAGTTTTCTGTGTTTAGCAGTATATTATAGAAGGTTCGTGAAAGATTTCTCGAGGATTGTATCTCCACTCACCAGCTTGTTGAAGAAAACCACTGAATTCGAGTAGTTAGATGAATGTGAAGAGGCATTTCAAAAACTAAAAAGACGCCTAACAACAGCGCCTATCCTTACCCTGCCTGAAGAAGAAAAAGAGTACACCATTTATAGTGATACTTCTAAGAACGGGTTAGGCTGTGTCTTAATGCAGATGACAAGGTAATAGCCTACGGCTCTAGGCAACTCAAGCCTTATGAGAAGAATTACCCCACTCATGATCTGGAGTTAGCTACGGTAGTTTTTGCCTTAAAAATCTGACGACACTACCTGTTTGGAGTGCCGTGCAAGATTTACACTGATCACCAAAGCCTAAAGTATATATCTTTACTCAAAAGGAGATCAACTTAAGACAATGATGATGGCTGGAGTTCCTAAAGGATTACGATTTACATATTCAATATCATCCCGGAATGGCGAACGTAGTGGCAGATGCACTCAGTAGAAAGACCCAACGTGGTTTAAATGCAATAACGAATACTCAACCTGAAATTTCGAGGGACCTCAAAACCATGGGTATCGAGGTCGTGTTACCTGGTTACAGAGATATTAGACTACTGAGTTAAGCAACTTTGAAACAAAAGCATTCCTTTGGTTAAGGTCTTATAGACCAACCATAATTCAACAGAGGCTACATGAGAAACTGAGGAAGAATGAGGAGCAAGTACCCACACCTCTTTGAGGTACAGACAATGTTTCTTTTCCCATTGCCAGTTTCGAGGACGAAACTTACTTTAAGGGGGAAGGCTGTAACAGCCCGAACCTAAAATTCATGCTAATTATCTTGAATTGTTATAATCACAAATTAATCAAGTTAGGTGCCGCCGCATTTCAATTTATCATTTTATGTGTGTATACATGTGTATTTATGCATCACAGGTTGAAATGGCGATGTGGCCTTGGAATGAACCTTGTAATGCTCCTTAAATAATTCCTTCAAGTCCTAATAAATATTTGAATGCCTAATTGTAAAAGGACTAAATTGTGAAGTTGCAATAATAATAGTAAATGAACAGATATAGTATCAATGTAATAATAATAAAAAGGAAATGACGATGTCTTATCCCAAATTTATATCTAAAGGATGTAAAATTTAATTTATTAATTCTAGCCAGAATTATTACTTCAATTATACATATATATAATGATATCTAAAAATATATATATGTATATAATGAATGAAAATAAAAATAAATAAATAAAAATAAGAAAAGGGGTTTGGATGAATTTGGATAAATATAAGAAAAACCTAGAAAAGGGGTTATGTGTCATCAAATGAAAGGGGTAAAAAGAGAAAAAGGTGGGGGGGAAGAGTAATTAAACATTACCTAAACTAGCTAAATTAAATAAACCAAATAAAAACAACCAAAAAAAACCCAAACAAAACCCCCTCCGATCTCTCTGCCTGGCCCATCTCGCCCTCCCCTGTTTTTGCTGCTGTTGCCCTGCCTCTCTGGCGTCTTGCTGCCGGTGACCACCGCCGTCTGATGACCCCCACGCCGCTGCCGTTCCTCCCCCATCGCCATCCGACCTAGAGCTCTCGACCCCAACCGTTATTCTGTCTTCTTTTAGTGTGTTCAAGTAATTGGGAGGTGAAACCCTAACTATACTTTAATCCAATTTTTGATCTTTTATATTAGAATTTTGTTTAGTAAATGGTGCAAATTATCATTAATAAGTATTCCTTTGTAAATTTCTTGAATTATTTGTGGTGGTTTGATTGAGTTGTGAACTTGGAAGATGAGGATAAATTGGTGAGTAAGGTGTTTGGGCATTATGTTGGATGTTTGTTATTTATGGTGATGTTGAAATTGATTTTAAATACATATTTGAATGAGATTGACAAGGAAAATATGTGGGATGAATGAGTTATGACCATGAATGTTGAAAAATTAGGGATTATGGCTTGGATGATATTCAAGTTAATTATATGGATTATTAGTGTTTATGTGAGCAAATTGGTGATTAAAATGGGAGATATATGCATATATATGAGGTTAATCAATGTTATGTTTTAACCACAACTAAATAATTAAGGGTTGTGACATAAATAAAAATACAAGGTTGATTTTGGGTTATGTGGTGGTTTAAGCAAAGTATAATGAATATTTGAATAAAAATAATGAGAATTGGGCGATTGAAGCTTGGGTGTGTATGTTACCATGAATTGGTGAGTGAGGTTAAGGTGTGGTTTAGATGAGAATTTAAGCTTATCCATGTTGCTTTAACTATGTTAGATTAATATTAGTTAATATTTGAATGAGGCTAATGGGTTATACATGTGTTAGAAAGGTATGTGTGGTCATGGATATGGTGATTAATGTTCTTGGATGATGTTCATCCTAATTATGTTTATTTTCAATTATGTAGTTTCATTAGTGTTTAAATAAGAAGTTCATGCCAACTAGATGGGAATGTATGTATATGAGGTGTGTGAGGACATATGTTATGAATTAATTACTCAAGTGTAGATAGAGGGAGAGAAACGAATAAGTAGTTTGTGAGTTGAAATAGCTAGCATAATATGTCTTTGTGGGTTATTTCACTAATAATAATTGCATGATGGGGACTCAACTTAAACCTAAACCCAAGTTCATAAAGTTACCTTAGACCGTATCGTAAACCAAAGTTTATTGGCTAACAGTGATTTGTTAAAGAAGAAAGCAATAGAAATAATAATATCATTAATAATAATTATGCTAGAGATAAGGTGGCCATAACAATAATAATAATAATAATAATAATGATAGTTGACGTCGTTAATAACAAATTCAAGGTAGATCACACTTTCATGTCATGATAATACGTGGTAAAAGATTGTTAGTCGTGGGAAGGAGAGGAACAAAAACAAAATGAATTGGAACCCAATTGAGTTATTAATGATGGCTACACTAATAATAAAAACAGAAGTCAAGAGGATTTAAATCATGAATTGGCTCCAGAAACTTACAAAAATTTCTTAATCTCGTGCTAATTGAAAAAGTGACATCTGTGGAGCAGAAGTGAGGCCACTGTTGTCGCTTCAAGTTGCTAGCAGGCAATTTTCACTAAAACGGAGAGAGATTTTCAAAGACCAGGTATGAACCTTGCGTCTGCTCTTCGAAAACTCACATGTTTCTCAAACCATGCAAAAACAATATGATATTCATACAATGAATTATTTTATGCAATGTTTTGTCATATAAGCAAGTTGCCTCATCAATTATCAATAATCAGGGCTTGTGCCCTTCAATTTAGCTACGCAGCTATAACTCAGGCTTTCTGATCAGCATTTGAGGTGTGCACCTATCTCAAGATCGCTGCAGACGTCAACAAGGGGTCCACTTCCAAATAATAACCAACAAATAAATTTTACTCATACATTCTCTCTCTCCACTTTGCAAAATAAAATGTTTTGAAATGCGGCGCCTAACTAATTAATCTCAAAGCTTATTTTACTGCATAGGAATGTATGTGCTGAGCTTTGGCTCATATTTCCAATGTTTTCGTGCTTTTTATTTTAGACAAGGGATCAGTAAACAGTCCTCTCATGGACGAACCAGGAGGTAGCAAGAAATGAAAGGGCATCACAGTTCCTTTTACCGCGGTTTCACTAGCTAAAAGCTCACAGTGATTTACAAGCTAGCATCCTAAGAACTTGATGGTTGTGTATTCTTTTTGGACATTGCAGTCACTAGTGTTTTGTAATCATACTTTGAGTTTAGATGCATCACAACTTATATAAATGATTGAATTTATGTTAGTTTAATTATGGGTTGAGTCGGGTAATTAAGTGGGCAATGCAATGATACAGGTAACTTTAGTTAGCCTTGTTCCGTTACGGAACGGCGGTAATGTCTCCAATTAAAAGAATTCCGCTGCTAATCAATAATTTATGAGTTATTAGGTTGGACTAATCATGCATTAGGAATTGGGGGCGTTACAGTTGTGGCATCAGGCCAGGTTAGCCAATCACTACGAGCATAGGACGTTCAAAAACTAAGATGAATGTGTTTGAGAGAATAATATAAGTAAATTGAGTTTTCCTTAGGGAAAATCTATGTGTAAATGTGGCTTATACCTTCTTTCTGTTATTTTCATGTTTGGATGGCTCTTCCAGTAGTGCCTGCGAAACTGTATAACATTAACATGGCACCACAGACTTCAGTAGTGGCTTATATCTCTACCCTGCATGCGGCCATGTTGGCCCACATTCAGGAGGGCCCTATGTCTGAATTTCATGATGTGATGGCCCGTGCGCACAGACTGCTGTGGTCTTTACCTATAGCTGCCCCTTGGCATGAGTTTAGCCTACGATACCACAACTTCATGGTTACAGGAGACCCAGGGCTCGATGCGGAGTGGTTCCAGATCTTAGGGGCTTGGTGTGTGATAACTAGGGAACTATCGCTTCGAGAGGAGTTGGAGTTTAGAGGCATCTCTTATGATATCCTTCCATGCATTTTTCCTGCCTTTGATATGCACCCACCTATCGTTCCAGCCCCACCTCCACTGGCCCAGGGGCCACTGCCCCCGCAGCCTCCCTTTCAGTCGCCACTTGCTTCTCCGCAGGCTAGCTCAGGAGATGAGGTTCATATAGTCGAGGAAGTACCGAGTTCTCCAGAGCTCATAGAGGTGAGTTCTGATGAGGGTGAGATGGAGCATGAGGGTGAGATAGAGCTTGAAGAGCCAGAGGAAGAGCCAGAGGAGGAAGTGGGAGAGAATGAGCCCTCAGAGGCGGGGCTAGTGGGTCACGAGAGTGATCCTGAGGACGAGGATTTGGAGATGCAGGATTATAACAACGACTCAGGAGAGAAGGATGATGATTCCTCTGACCCTGATTACGATCCCTCTCGGGATCGTTAGGCATAACCCTACTCTTGTTTATGGGTTAGGCCTGTTTTGGCTATTTTGTTTCGTGCAGCTGGTATAGTGTGATATTCTTTTGTTCGTGGCATGTATCTATGATGTGTATAGGTAGGCTAATGTAGCCAGCTGTGATGAGGTGTCTACCTTTTCTGTTTGGGTTCAGGGCGGATTTGACTTGGTAAGACAACTTCAGTTAGTGGGTTAGGTGAAGGATTAGGTTAGGAGCCCTAGTGAGAAGGCAGGGAAGGTTATCGCGAAGTACTATAATATTCTTTTGATTTTGTATGAACTTTCCATATGTATATATGTACATGTGTATGCAATAAAGGTAATGTTTGAGTTAAATTGAGTTTTGATTCTGAATGATTACTGCTTTAGAATAATGTTATGCAAATTGAGATAATAAACTTTGCTTATGTGATTTATTATTACAGTATGTTAGAGCCTGTGAATAACAATCAGAATAGCAAGGAAGATAAACCCCTGGGTTCAAGTAATTGGGTAAACGAGGACCCCCAGTAGGACCCTAGTAGAGACCCAATAGTAGCCTTGAAAGTGTCTAGTAGTGTGGAGGACTCAAATTATTGGAAGAATTTAGTAATTGAGTTGATGAAAATGATTCTTCCTACATCCCCGATACCCCCGTACCTCCAAAAAACTCTTCAAAGTCTGACAAACTAGCTGATAGGGTAGCTCGATGCAACCCTAAGGTGACTTTGACCTTATGGAGCTGGAGGACTAGATTACGGGAATGAAAAAGATATTTGCCGTAGTTGAAGTGTCTGAAGAGAATAAAAGTCGACATAGGAACTTTCTAATTGGCTAGTAAAGCAGATATCTAGTGGAGTACTGTGAAAGATAAGTTACAAAGACCCGAGCTCATTTACGCTAAGTTTCTTCAGGATCTTAGGGCTAAATTCTATCCAATCACAGTCCAACGACGAAAGGAGAAAGAATTTATGGAGTTAAAGATGAGTGGGAATATGACAGTAATGTAATATGCCTGTAAGTATATGGAGTTATAAGGTTCGCTTCAGATTTTATGGCAATCGAAAAGCTAAAAATAAGAAGGTTTGAGGAAGGTTTAGCCTTTTATACTTGGAATCAATTGGCCGGCCATCCAATTCAAACTTACTAAGAACTGTACAAAAGAGCTGCTGAGGTAGAGAGAGTTAAGGTTGAGTTAAGGGCTTTGAATTTGGGAAACCCAAAGAGGAAGTGGAATGATTGCGGTATGTCGAGCGAGAGTGTTGCGCAAAAGAAACCTGCTGCTGGCCCTAACAAGAGTCATCCAATGGCATCAAAGGAGCCTTACACCAAGTGTGGGCGAACAAACCGCACTACAGTTCAGTGCCGTGTAGGTACTAACAAGTGTATGTGGTGCGGAAGCCCCGACCATTCAATTGTTACCTGCCCCAAAAGACAAAAAGCTGTGGAAAAGGGAGTTGTAAGGCCTATACCACCCCCGCGTCAAGAGAACCTACCCTCGAAGCCTCCAACGGCAGGACGAGCCTACATAATGAGCAAAAAGGAAGCTACAGTTTCTAGTACGGTTATTACTGGAACTCTCTTTTTAAATTCAAAACCACTCTTTGTCTTATTTGACTTGGGGCAACTCATTCATTTATATCCACTCAAGTTGCATTATAATTGAATTTGAAACAAAATAAGGAGTTATTGAATATAGAATTAGTTTGCCAAATGGACAAGCGATAGAATGTCTTGTCCTTTATAAGCATGTTCCGATTGTAATAGCTGAGCCTGAGTTCCATGGGGACTTGATTCAATTTGACATAATCTTGGGCATGGGTTGGTTGACTGTTTTTAGGGCAAACATAGACTGGAAGGACCTTAAGGTCACTTGAAGGGACGCAAAAGGTTGGGAAGTATGTTTTTATTGGGAGAGATTTAGGAAGGAGTGTTCTATAATTTCAATCATGACGGCAAGCAATATGCTAAGACAGGGGTATATACGATATTTGTGCTATGCCACCGAGGTTAAAGAAGAGGAGATAAAAATAGAAAATATTCCTGCAGTTTGTGAATTTTCTGATGTTTTCCCTGAGGAGTTACCGGGCCTAGCTCCTCGAAAGGGAATTGATTTTCAGATTGAGTTAATTCCTGGGGCACAGCTCATTTCAAAAGCCCTATATAGGATGGCACCAACTGAACTCGAGGAGTTGAAAACCCAGTTAGACGAGTTATTGCAAAAAGGATTTATCAGGCCAAGTGTTTCCCCATGGGGACCTTCAGTGTTGTTTGTGAAGAAAAAGGATGGAACCCTAAAGTTGTGCATAGATTATCAAGAGTTAAATAAAATAACCATTAAGAATAAGTACCATTAGCCTCGAACAGATTATCTCTTTGATTAGCTACAAGGAGCTGGGTTATTTTTAAAGATTGATTTGAGGTCTGGCTATCACTAGCTCACAATTAAGCCGCAAGATATTTCCAAAACAGACTTCAGGACTAGATATGGCCACTATGAGTTTACAGTGATGCCTTTTGGGCTAACAAATGCTCTTGTTGCATTCATGGATCTCATGAATAGGGTTTTCAGACCATATCTAGATAAATTTGTGGTGGTTTTCGTAGATGACATTCTGATATACTCCAAGGACACGAGGAGCATACGAATCATTTGAGGACTGTGTTACAAACCTTGAGGGAACATCAGTTGTATGCCAAACTTAGAAAGTGTGAGTTTTGGCTAACCAAAGTGACATTTTTGGGGCATGTAGTTACTAAGGATGGAATCAAAGTTGATCCTCAGAAGATAAATGCGATAATTGAATGGCCTAGACCCACCAATGTGACAGAAGTAAGGAGTTTTCTGGGTTTAGCAGGATATTATTGAAGGTTCGTGAAAGATTTCTCGAAGATTGCATTTCCACTCACGAACTTGTTGAAGAAAACCACTAAATTTGAGTGGTCAGACGAATGTGAAGAGGCATTTCAAAAACTAAAGAGACGCCTAACAACAATGCCTATCCATACCCTGCCTGAAGAAGAAAAAGAGTACACCATTTATAGTGACACTTCTAAGAACAGGTTAGGCTGTGTCTTAATGCATATGACAAGGTAATAGCCTATGCCTCTAGGCAACTCAAGCCTTATGAGAACAATTACCCCACTCATGATCTAGAGTTAGCTACGGTAGTTTTTGCCTTAAAAATTTAACGATACTATCTATTTGGAGTGCCGTGCAAGATTTACACTGATTACCAAAGCCTAAAGTATATCTTTGCTCAAAAGGAGATCAACTCAAGACAATGATGATGGCTTGAGTTCCTAAAGGAATATGGTTTACATATTTAATATCTTCCCGGAATGGCGAATGTAGTAGCAGATGCACTCAGTAGAAAGACCCAACATGAAGATGGAACCTTGAGGTTTCAGAACAAACTGTGTGCGCCCAATAAAGAGGAGTTGAAGAGAAGGATTTTAGAGGAAGCCCATAACACTCGATAATCAGTACACCCAAGAGGAACAAGAATGTATAGGGATCTGAGACAATTTTTCTGGTGGGAAAATATAAAAAGAGCAATTGCAGAGTATGTAGATAAGTGTTTGACGTGTCAAAAGGTGAAAGCTGAACACCAACACCTTGTGGGCGAATAGAGGCCTTTAGAAATACCTACTTTGAAATGGGATTCAATTTCAATGGATTTTGTTATAGGATTGCCCCTTTTTGCTTCAAAGAAGAATGCTATTTGGGTCATTGTAGACAAACTCACCAAATATGCCCGTTTGATACCAATCATGACTCTTGGGGTGTAGAGAGACTGGCCCAGCTATATGTCAAAGCAAGAGTTCGACTGCATGGCATACCAAACGATATAGTGTCTGATCGAGATCAAAGGTTCCAAGCTCAATTTTGGCAAGCACTGTAAAAGCTTTTAGCACCAAGTCAAATTTTAGCAGCTCATACCACCCTGAGACCGACGGACAAACTGAGAGGGTAAATCAAATCCTGAAAGATATGCTTCGGGCAGGTGTGGTTGACTTCCAGGGAAAGTGGGAAGACTATCTACCATTGGTGGAGTTCTCCTACAATAACAGTTATCAATTCACCATTAAAATGGCCCCTTTTGAAGCACTATATGGAAGAAAATGCAGAACTCCATTGTGTTGGAGTGAGCTTGATAAGGCATTAACCTTAAGGCCAGAGCTCATTCAAGAAATCACTAAAATGATAAGGAAAATTCAAAAACATATCAAAGCAGCCCAAAGCAGACAGAAAAGTTATGCAGACAAAAGGACAAAACCATTAGAGTTTCAAGTGGGATACGGTATTTTTAAAAGTATCCCCAGTTAAAGGAGTTAGGAGGTTCAACCTCAGGGGCAAACTGAGTCCCAGATACATCGGCCCTTATGAAATTATTGAGAAATTAAACCCTGTGGCTTACAAATTGGATCTACCAATAGAACTTGAGCATGTGTACAATGTTTTTCACAATTCGCAGCTCCGAAAATATGTTCCAGACCCAAATCATATCATTATTGCAGAGCCAGTAGAGGTTGCTAAAAACTTAATGTACGAGGAGCGCCCTGTACAGATATTAGACTACCAAGTTAAGCAACTTTGAAACAAAAGCATTCCTCTGGTTAAGGTCTTATGGACCAACCGTAATTCAACAGAGGCTACACAAGAAACTGAGGAAGACATGAGGAGTAAGTACCCACACCTCTTTGAGGCGCGGACAATGTTTCTTTCCCCATTGCAAGTTTCGAGGACGAAACTTACTTTAAGGGGGGAAGGCTATAATAGTTCGAACCTAAAATTCGTGCTAATTAGTTCTAATCACAAATTAATCAAGTTGGATGCCGCATTTCAATTTATCATTTTATGTGTGTATACATACATATTTATGCATCGTCGGTTGAAATGACGATGTGGCCTCGAAATGAACCTTGTAATGCTCCTTAAATAATTCCTTCAAGTTCTAATAAATATTTGAATGCCTAATTGTAAAAGGACTCAATTGTGAAGTGGTAATATTAATAATAACAAATGAACAAATATAGTAATAATGTAATAATAATAATAAAAAGGAAATGAGGATGTCTTCTCCCAAATTTATATCCAAAGGATGTAAAATTTAAATTTATTAATTCTAGCTAAAATTATTACTTCAATTATACATATGTATAATGATGTCTAAAAATATATATATATGTATATATAGAATGAAAATAAAAATAAATAAATAAAATTAAAAAAAGGGGGCTGTATAAATTTGGATAAATATAAGAAAAACCTAGAAAAGAGGTTATGTGTCATCAAATGAAAGGGATAAAAAGAGAAAAAAAGGGGGAAAGAGTAATTAAACATTACCTAAACCAGCCAAATTAACTAAACTAAATAAAAACCACCCAAAAAAACCCAAACAAAATCCCCTTCAACCTCTCTGCCTGGCTTGTCTCCCCCCTCCCCTGTTTTCGCTGCTGCTGCCCTACCCCTCTGGCGTTCTCCTGCCGATGACCACCCCCATCCAATGACCCCCACACCGCCGCCATTCCTCCCCTGATATCATCTGACCTAGAGCCGTCGGCCATGACCGTTATTCTCTCTTCTTTTAGTGTGTTCAAGTGATTGGGAGGTGAAACCCTAACTATACTTTAATCCAATTTTTGATCTTTTATATTAGAATTTTGTTAGTAAATGGTGTAATTATCATTGATAAGTATTCCTTTGCAAATTTCTTGAATCATTTGTGGTGGTTTGATTGAGTTGTGAACTTAGAAGATGAGGATAAATTGGTGAGTGAGGATCAATTGGTGAGTAAGGGGTTTGGACATCATGTTGGGTGTTTGTTGTTTATGGTGATGTTGAAATTAATTTTAAATACATATTTGAATGAGATTAACAAGGAAAATATGTGGAATGAATGAGTTATGGCCATGAATGTTGAGAAATTAGACTTTATGGCTTGGATGATATTTAAGTTAATTATATGGATTATTGGTGTTTAAGTGAGCTAATTGGTGATTAAAATAGGAGATATATGCATATATATGAGGTTCATCAATGTTATGTTTTGACCACAGCTAAATACTTAAGGATTGTGATAAAAATAAAAATACACGGTTGATTTTGGGTTATGTGGTGGTCTAAGCAAAGTATAATGAATGTTTGAATAAAAATAATGAGAATTGGATGTTTGAAGCGTGGTTGTGTATGTTATCATGAATTGGTTAGTGAGGTTAAGGTTGTGGTTTGGATGAGAAATTAAGCTTATCCATGTTGCTTTAATTGTGTTAGATTAATATTAGTTAATATTTGAATGAGACTAATAGGTTATACATATGTTAGAAAGGTATGTATAGTCATGGATATGGTGATTAATGTTCTTGGACGATGTTTATCCTAATTATGTTTATTTTTAATTATGTAGTTTCGTTAGAGTTTAAATAAGAAGTTCATGCTAACTAATGGGAATGTATGTATATGAGGTGTGTGAGGGCATATGTTATGAATTAGTTACTTAAGTGTAGATAGAGGGAGAGAAAGGAGTAAGTAGTTTGTGAGTTGAAATAGCTAGCATAATATGTCTTTGTGGGCTATTTTACTAATAATAAGTGCATGATGGGGACTCAACTTAAACCTGAACCCAAGTTCATAAAGTCTCCTTAAATCATATTGAAAAACAAAGTTTAATGGCCAACAGTGATTTGTTAAAGAGGAAAACAATAGCGATAATAATGTCGTTAACAATAATTATGCTAAAAATAAGGTGGCCATAATAATAATAATTATAACAACAATAATGATTGTTGACGTCGTTAATAACAAATTCAAGATAGATCACACTTTTATGTCATGATAATACGTGGTAAAAGATCGTTAGTCGTGGGAAGGAGAGGAACAAAAACAAAATGAATTGGAACCCAATTGAGTTATTAATGATGGCTACACTAATAATAAAAGCAGAAGTTAAGAGGATTTAAATCATAAATTGACTCCATAAATTTACAAAAATTTCTTAATCTCGTGCTAATTGAAAAAGTGACATCAGTGGAGCAGAAGTGAGGCCATTGCTGTCACTTCAAGTTGCTAGCATGCAATTTTCACTAAAATGGAGAGAGATTTTCAAAGACCAGGTACGTACGTTGCCTGTGCTCTTCGAAAACTCACATGTTTCTCAAACCATGCAAAATCAATATGATATTGATATAATGAATCATTTTTTGCAATGTTTTGTCACATAAGCAAGTGGCCCCGTCAATTATGAATTATCAGGGCTTATGCCCTTCAATTTACCTGTATGGCTGCAACTCAGGCTTTCCGATCGGCCTTTGAGTTATGCACCTATCTCAAGATCACTACAGACGTCAACAAGGGGTCCCCTTCTAGATAATAACCGGAAAATAAATTTTACTCATACATTCTCTTTCTCCTGTTTGCAAAATAAAATGTTTTGAAATACGGGCGCCCAACTAATTAAACTCAAAGCTTATTTTGCTACATAGGAATGTATGTGCTGAGCTTCAACTCATATTTCCAATGCTTTCGTGTTTTCTGTTTTAGGCAAGGGATTGGTAAACAGTCCTCCCACGGACACACTAGGAGGTAGCAAGAGATGAAAGGGCGTCACAATTCTTTTTGCTACGGTTTCGCTAGCCGAAAGCTCACAGTGATTTGCAAGCCAGTATCCTAAGAACTTGATGGTTGTGTATTCTTTTTGGAAATCGTAGTTACTAGTCATACTTTGAGTTCAGATGCATCATAACTTATATAAATGGTTGAATGTATGTTATTTCAATTATAGGTTGAGTCGGGTAATTAAGTGGGCAACGCAATGACACAGGTAGCTTTAGTTAGCCTTGTTCCGTTACGAAATGGCGGTAATTCCTCCAATTAAAAGACTTTCGCTACTAATCAATAATTTATGAGTCATTAGATTTGACTAATCATGCATTAGGAATTTGGGGCATCACAGTTGTGGTATCAGGCCACGTTAGCCAATCACTGTGAGCATAGGACATTCAAAAACCAGGATGTATGTGTTTGAGAGAATAATATAAGTAAATTGAGTTTTCCTTAGGGAAAATCTATGTGCAAATGTGGCTTATACCTTCTTTCTGTTGTTTTCATGTTTAGATGGCTAATCCAGGAGTGTCTGCGGACCCGTATAACATTCACATGGCACCGTAGACCTCAGTAGCAGCTCATATCTCTACCCGACATGCGGCCAGGGTGGCCCACACGCAGGAGGACCCTCTGTTCAAATTTCATGACGTGATGGCCCGTGCACGCAGAATGCTATGGTCTTTACCTATCGCTGCCCCTTGGGACGAGTTAGACTACGATATCACGACTTCAAGGTTGCAGGAGACCCAGGGCCTGATGCGGAGTGGTTCCAGATCTTAGGGGCTTGGTATGTGATCACTAGGGAGCTATCGCTTCGAGAGGAGTTGGAGTTTAGAGGCATCTCCTATGATATCCTTCCATGCATTTTTTCTACCCTTGATATGCATCCACCTATCGTTCCAACCCCACCTCCACCGGCCAAGGGGCCACCGCCCCCGCAGCCTCCCATTCAGCCGCCACCTGCTTCTCTACAGGCTGGCTCAGAAGATGAGGTTCATATAGTTGAGAAAGTGCTGAGCTCCCTAGAGCTTATAAAGGTCAGTTCTGATGAGGGTGAGAAGGAGCTTGAAGAGCCAGAGGAAGAGCCACAGGAGGAAGTGGGAGAGAATGAGCCCTTAGAGGAGGGGCTAGTGGGTCACGGGATTGATCCTAAGGACGAGGATTCGGAGATGCAGGATTATGACAGCGACTCAGGAGAGAAGGATGATGATTCCTCTGACCTTGACTATGAACCCTCTTGGGATCGTTTGGCATGACCCTGCTCTTATTTATGGGTTAGGCCTATTTTGGTTATTTTGTTTCGGGCAGCTGGTATAGTGTAATATTCTTTTGTTCGTGGCATGTATCTATAATGTACATAGGCAGGCTAACGTAACTAGCTGTGACGAGGTGTCTGCCTTTTCTTTTTGGGTTCAGGGTGGATTTGACTTGGTGAGACAACTTCAGTTAGTGGGTAGGGTGAAGGATTAGGTTAGGCGCCTCAGTTAGAAGGCTGGGAAGGTTATCATAAAGTACTGTAATATTCTTTTGATTTTGTATGAACTTTCCATATGTATATATATATACATGTGTATGCAATAAAGGTAATGTTTGAGTTAAATTGAGTGTTGATTCTGAAGGATTACTGCTTTAGAATAATGTTATGCAAATTGAGATAATAAACTTTACGTATGTGATTTAGTATTACAGTATGTTAGAGCCTGTGAATAACAATCAGAATAGCACAGGAGATGAACCCCAGGGTTTAAGTAATCGGGTAAATGAGGACCCCCAACAGGACCCTAGTGGAGACCCAATAGTAGCCTTGGAAGTGTCTAGTAGTTTGGAGGACCAAAATTATTAGAAGAATTTAGTAATTGAGCTGATGAAAATGATTCCTCCTGCATCCCCTATACCGCCTGTACCTCCAGAAAACTCTTCAAAGTTTGGCAAACTAGCTGATAGGGTAGCTCGATGCAACCCTAAGGTGACCTTGACCTTGTAGAGCTGGAGGAGTGGATTAGGGGAATGGAAAAGATATTTTCCGTAGTTGCAGTGTCTGAAGAGAAAAAAAGTCAACATAGGAACTTTCTAATTGGCTAGTGAAGCAGATATCTGGTGGAGTACTGTGAAAGATAAGTTACAAGGACCCGAGCTCACTTGGGCTAAGTTTCTTTAGGAGTTAGGGCTAAATTCTATCCAATCACAATCCAACGACAAAAGGAGAAAGAATTTATAGAGTTAAAGATGAGTGGGAATATGACAGTTGTGTAATATGCCCACAAGTTTATGAAGTTATCAAGGTTCGCTACAGATTTTATGGCAATCGAAAGGCTAAAAATGAGAAGGTTTGAGGAAGGCTTGGCCCTTTATATTCAGAATCAATTGGCAGGCCAGCCAATTCAAACATACCAAGAGCCATACGAAAGAGCTGCTGAGGTGGAAAGAGTGAAGGGTGAGTTAACGGCTTTGAATCCGGGAAACCCGAAGAGGAAGTGAAATGATCGCGGTACGTCAAGCGAGAGTGTTACGCAGAAGAAACCTGCTGCTGGCCCTAACAAGAGGTGTCCAATGGCATCAAATGAGCCTTATGCCATGTGTGGGCGAACAAACCATACTACAGTTGAGTTCCGTGTAGGTACTAACAAGTGCAAATGGTGCGGAAGCCCTGACCATTCAATTGCTACCTGCCCCTAAAGATAAAAAGCTGTGGAAAGGGGAGTTGTAAGGCCTATACCACCCCTGCATCAAGGGAACCTGCCCTCGAAGCCTCCAACGGCAGGACGAGCCTACATAATGAGCAAAAAGGAAGCTACAGTTTCTGGTACGGCTGTCACTGGAACTCTCTTTTTAAACTCAAAAGCGTTTTTTGTTTTGTTTGACTCGGGGCAACTCATTAATTTATATCCACTCAAGTTGCATTACAATTGAATTTGAAACAAAATAAGGAGTCGATGAACTATAGAATTAGTTTGGCAAATGGGCAAGCGATAGAATGTCTTGTCCTTTATAAGCATGTTCCTATTGTAATAGTTGAGCATGAGTTCCCTGGGGACTTGATTTAATTTGATATGTCCAAATTTGATATAATCTTGGGCATGGACTGATTGACTGTTTATGGGGCGAACATAGATTGTAAGGACCTTAAGGTCACTTTAAGGGACGCAGAAGGTCGAGAAGTATGTTTTGATGGGGAGAGATTTAGGGAGGAGTGTTCTATAATTTCAATCATGAAGGCAAGAAAGATGCTAAGATAGGGGTGCATAGGATATTTGTGCTATGCCACTGAGGTTAAAGAAGATAAGATAAAAATAGAAAATATTCCTGTAGTTTGTGAATTTCCTGATGTTTTCCCCGAGGAGTTACCGGGCCTACCTCCTCAATAGGAAATTAATTTTGAGATTGAGTTAATTCCTAGGGCACAACCCATTTCAAAAGCCCTATATAGGATGGCACCAACTAAACTCGAGAAGTTGAAAACCCAGTTAGATGAGTTATTGCAAAAAGGATTTATCGAACCAAGTGTTTCCCTATGGGGAGCTCCAGTGTTGTTTGTGAAGAAAAAGGATGGAACCCTAAAGTTGTGCATAGACTATCGAGAGTTAAATAAAATAACCATTAAGAATAAGTACCATTTGCTCAAATAGATTATCTCTTTGATCATTTACAAGGAGCTGGGGTATTTTCAAAGATTGATTTGAGGTCTGGCTATCACCAGCTTAGAATTAAGTGGAAGATATTCCCAAAACAAACTTCAGGACTAGATATGGCCACTATGAGTTTACTGTGATGCCTTTTGGGCTAACAAATGCTCCTGCTGCATTCATGGATCTCATGAATAGAGTTTTCAGACCTTATCTGGATAAATTTGTGGTGGTTTTCATAGATGACATTCTAATATACTCCAAGGACAAAGAGGAGCATACGAATCATTTAAGGACTGTGTCACAAATCTTGAGGGAACATCAGTTATATGCCAAGCTGAAAAAGTGTGAGTTTTGGCTAACCATAGTGACATTTTTATGGCATGCAGTTACTAAGGAGGGAATCAAAGTTGATCCTCAGAAGATAAATGCGGTAATTGAATGGCCTAGACCACCAATGTGACAGAAGTAACGAGTTTTCTGGGTTTAGCGGGATATTATAGAAGGTTCGTAAAAGATTTCTTGAAGATTGCATCTCCACTCACCAACTTGTTGAAGAAAACCACTAAATTCGAGTGGTCAGACGAATGTTAAGAGGCATTTCAAGAACTAAAGAGACGCCGAACAACAGTGCCTATCCTTACCCTGCCTAAAGAAGAAAAAGAGTACTCCATTTATCGTGATACTTCTAAGAATGGGTTAGGCTGTGTCTTAATGCAGATAATAAGGTAATAGGCTACGCCTCTAGGCGACTCAAGCCTTATGGGAAGAATTACCCCACTCATGATCTGGAGTTAGCTACAGTAGTTTTTGCCTTAAAAATCTGACGACACTACCTGTATAGAGTGCTGTGCAAGATTTATACTGATCACCAAAGCCTAAAATATATCTTTACTCAAAAGGCGATCAACTTAAGGGTAAGGGTTGGAGTTCCTAAAGGATTATGATTTACAAATTCAGCATCATCCCAGAAAGGTGAACGTAGTGGCAGATGCACTCTCAGTAGAAAGGCCCAACATGGTTTAAATGCGATAACGAATACTCAACCTAAAATTTCGAGGGACCTCGAAACCATGGGTATCGAGCTTGTGTCACCTGGTTACACAGATGGGTTAATAGCAACACTAGAGGTGTAACCTTCTATACTAGAAGAAATTAAGGCAAGTCAAAAGGATGATGCAAAGCTTGAAAAGCTCAGGTGCAATGTTTCACAGGGGAAATCGCCTGGTTTTGAATACATGTAGATGGAACCTTGAGGTTTCATAACAGACTGTGCGTGCCCAATAAAGAGGGGTTGAAGAGAAGGATTTTAGAGGAAGCCCATAACACTCGATACTCAGTACACCTAGAAGGAACAAAAATGTATGGGGATCTGAGATAATTTTTCTGATGGGAAAACATGAAAAGAGCGATTGCAGAGTATGTAGATAAGTGTTTGACATGTCAAAAGGTGAAAGCTGAACACCAGCACCCGATGGGCGAATTGAGGCCGTTAGAAATACCTCCTTGGAAATGGGACTTAATTTTAATGGATTTTGTTATGGGATTGCCCCTTTTTGCTTCAAAGAAGAATGTTATTTAGGTCATTGCAGACAGACTCACCAAATCAGCCCGTTTCATACAAAATCATGACACTTGGATTGTAGAGAGACTGGCCCGGCTATATGTCAAAGAAATAGTTCGACTGCATGACATACCAAAGGATATAGTGTCTGATTGAGATCAAAGGTTCTGGGCTCAATTTTGGCAAGCCCTGCAAAAAGCTTTTGGCATCAAGTTAAATTTTAGCAGCTCATACCACCCTGAGACCGACGGACAAACTGAGAGGGTAAACCAAATCCTAGAAGATATGCTTAGGGCATGTATGCTTAACTTCAAGGGAAAGTGGGAAGACTATCTACCATTGGCGGAGTTCTCTACAATAACAGTAATCAATTCACCAATAAAATGGCCCCTTTTGAAGCACTATATGGAAGAAAATGTAGAACCCCATTGTGTTGAAGTGAGCTTGATGAGGCATTAACTTTAGGGCTGGAGCGGATTCAAGAATCCACTGAAATGATAAGGAAAATTCAAGAACATATCAAAGCAGCCCAAAGTAGATAGAAAAGTTAGTAGATAAAAGGAGAAAACCATTAGAGTTTCAAGTGGGGGATAAGGTATTTTTAAACGTATCCCCAGTTAAAGGAGTTAGGAGATTCAACCTCTGGGGCAAACTGAGTCCCAGATACATCGGCCCTTATGAAATTATTGAGAAATTAAACCCTGTGGCTTACAGATTGGATCTACCAACAGAACTTGAGCATGTGCACAATGTTTTTCACATTTCACAGCTCCGAAAATATGTTCCAGAGCCAAATGATATCATCATTGCAGAGCCAGTAGAGGTTGCTAAAAACTTAATGTACGCAGAGCGCCTTGTACAGATATGAGACTACCGAGTTAAGCGGCTTTGAAACAAAAGCAGTCCTCTAGTTAAGGTCTTATGGGCCAACCATAATTCAACAGAGGCTACATGAGAAACTGAGGAAGACATGAGGAGCAAGTACCCACACCTCTTTTAGGCACGGACAATGTTTCTTTCCCCATTAGAAGTTTTGAGGACGAAACTTACTTTAAGGGGGGAAGGCTGTAATAGCCCGAACGTAAAATTCATGCTAATTATCTTGAATTGTTCTAATCACAAATTAATCAAGTTAGGCGCCGCATTTCAATTTATCATTTTATGTGTGTGTAGATATGTATTTATGCATCACAGGTTGAAACGACGATGTGGCCTCGAAATGAACCTTGTAATGCTCCTTAAATAATTCCTTCAAGTTCTAATAAATATTTGAGTGCTTAATTGTAAAAGGACTAAATTGTGAAGTAATAATAATAATAATAATAAATGAACAAATATAGTAATAATGTAATAACAATAATAAAAAGAAAATGAGGATGTCTTCTCCTAAATTTATATCTAAAGGATATAAAATTTAAATTTATTAATTCTAGCTAAAATTATTACTTCAATTATGCATATATATAATGATATCTAAATATATATATATGTCTACAATGAATGAAAATAAAAATAATTAAATAAAATTTAAAAAAGGGGGTTGGATAAATTTGGATAAATATAAGAAAAACCTAGAAAAGGGGTTATGTGTCATCAGATGAAAGGGGTAAAAGGAGAAAAAAGGGGGAAAAGAGCAATTAAACATTAACTAAACTAGCTAAATTAACTAAACCAAATAAAAATAACTAAAAAAAACACAAACAAAACCCCCCTCCGATCTCTCTGCCTTACCAGTCTTCCCCTCCCATGTTTTCGCTGCTGCTGCCCAGCCCCTTTAGCGTTCTCTTGCCGGCGACCACCACCGTTCGACGACCCCCATGTCGCTGTCACCGTTCCTCCCCCGCTGCCGTCCGACCTAGAGCCGCAGGCCCTGACTGTTATTCTCTCTTCTTTTTGTGCGTTCAAGTGATTGGGAGGTGAAACCCAAACTATACTTTAATCCAATTTTTGATTTTTTATATTAGAATTTTGTTAGTAAATGTTGTAATTATCATCAATAAGTATTCCTTTGCAAATTTCTTGAATCATTTGTGGGGGTTTGATAGAGTTGTGGACTTGGAAGATGAGGATGAATTGGTGAGTAAGGGGTTTGGACATTATGTTGGGTGTTTGTTTCTATGGTGATGTTGAAATTGATTTTAAATACATCTTTGAATCAGATTAACAAGGAAAATATGTGGGATGAATAGTTATGACCGTGAATGTTGAGAAATTAAGGTTTATGGCTTGGTTGATATTCAAGTTAATTATTTGGATTATTAGTGTTTAAGTGAGCTAATTGGTGATTAAAATGGGAGATATATGCATATATATGAGATTAATAAATGTTACATTTTGACCACAACTAAATAATTAAGGATTGTGATTTAAATAAAAATACAAGGTTGATTTTGGGTTATGTGGTGGTTTAAGCAAAGTATAATGAATGTTTGAATTAAAATAATGAGAATTGGGTGATTGAAGCTTGGGTGTGTATGTTATCATGAATTGGTGAGTGAGGTTAAGATTGTGGTTTGGATGAGAAGTTAAGCTTATCCATGTTGCATTAATTGTGTTAGATTAATATTAGTTAATATTTGAATGAGGCTAATGGGTTATACATGTGTTAGAAAGGTATGTGTGGTCATGGATATGGTGATTAATGTTCTTAGATGATGTTTGTCCTAATTATGTTTATTTTTAGTCTTGTCATTTCATTAGTGTTTAAATTAAAAGTTCATGCTAACTAGATGGGAATGTATGTATATGAGGTGTGTGAGGACATATATTACGAATTAATTACTTAAGTGTAGATAGAGGGAGAGAAAGGAATAAGTAGTTTGTGAGTTGAAATAGCTAGCATAATATGTCTTTGTCGGTTATTTCACTAATAATAATTGCATGATGGGGACTCAACTTAAACCTGAACCCAAGTTCATAAAGTCGCCTTAAACCGTATCGTAAACCTAAGTTTAATGGCCAACAACAATTTGTTAAAGAGGAAAATAATAGCGATAATAATATTGTTAACAATAATTATGCTAAAGATAAGGTGGCCATAATAATAATAATGATAACAATAATAATGATCGTTGACATCATTAACAGCAAATTCAAGAAAGATCATACTTTTATGTCATGATAATAAGTGGCAAAAGATCGTTAGTCGTGGGAAGGACATGAACAAAAACAAAATGAATTGGAACCCAATTAAGTTATTAATGATGGCTACACTAATAATAGAAAGAGAAGTCAAAAGGATTTAAATCATGAATTGACTCCAGAAATTTACAAAAATTTCTTAATCTTGTGCTAATTGAAAAAGTGACATCTGTGGAGCAGAAGTGAGGCCGCTGCTGCCGCTTCAAGCTGTTAGCAAGCAATTTTCACTGAAGCGGGGAGAGATTTTCAAAGACCAAGTACGTACGTTGCTTGTACTCTTCGAAAACTCACATGCTTCTCAAACCATGCAAAATCAATATGGTATTTATACAATGAATCATTTTATGTAATGTTTTGTCACATAAGCAAGTGGCTCCATCAATTATCAATCATAAGGGCTTATGCCCTTCAATTTACCCGCGCGGCTGCAACTTAGGTGTTCCGATCGGCCTTTGAGGTGTGCATCTATCTTAAGATCACTGCAGACGTCAACAAGGGTCCGCTTCCAGATAATAATCGGCAAATAAATTTTACTCATACATTCTCTCTCTTGTTTGCAAAACAAAATGTTTTGAAATGCGGGGCGCCCAACTAATTAAACTCAAAGCTTATTTTACCACATAGGAATGTATGTGCTGAGCTTCGGCTCATATTTCCAATGTTTTCGTGTTTTCTATTTTAGGCAAGGGATCAGTAAACAGTCCTCCCACGAGCAAGCCACGAGGTAGCGAGAAATGAAAGGGTGTCACAATTTCATTTGCTGCGATTTCGCTAGCCAAAAGCTCATAATGATTTACAAGCTGGTATCCTAAAAACTTGATGGTTGTGTATTCTTTTTGGACGCCGCAGTTACTAGTCATACTTTGAGTTCAGATGCATCAAAACTTATATAAATGGTTGAATGTATGTTATTTTAATTATGGGTTGAGTCCGGTAATTAAGTGAGCAACACAATGATACAGGTAACTTCAGCTAGCCTTGTTCCATTGCGGAACGGTGATAATGCCTCTAATTAAAAGACTTCCAATGTAATCAATAATTTATGGGTCATTACGTTGGACTAATCATGCATTAGGAATTGGGGGTGTTACAGTTGTGGTATCAGGCTAGGTTAGCTAATCACTGTGAGGATAGGACGTTCAAAAACTAGGATGTATGTGTTTGAGAGAATAATATAAGTAAATTGAGTTTTCCTTAGGGAAAATCTATGTGTAAATGTGGTTGTACCTTCTTTATGTTATTTTCATGTTTGGATGGCTCATCCAGGAGTGCATACGGAGCCGTATAACATTCATATGGCACCGCAAACTTTAGTAGCGGCTCATATCTCTACCCTGTATGCGGCCATGGTGGCCCACATGCAGGAGGACCCTCTGTTCGAATTTCATGACGTGATGGCCCGTGTGTGCAGACTGCTGTGGTCTTTACCTATCACTGCTCCTTGGCACGAGTTTAGACTACGATACCACAACTTCATGGTTACAGGAGACCCAGGGCCCGATGCGGAGCAGTTCCAGATCTTAGGGGCTTGGTATGTGATCACTAGGGAACTATCGCTTCGAGAGGAGTTGGAGTTTAGAAGCATCTCTTATGATATCCTTCCATGTATTTCTCCTGTCTTTGATATGCACCCACCTATCCTTCCACCCCCACCTCCACCGGCCCCGCAGCCTCCCGTTCAACCGCCACCTGCTTCCCCGTAGGCTGGGTCAGAAGATGCGGTTCATACAGTCAAGGAAGTGCCGAGTTCCCTAGAGCTCATAGAGGTGAGTTCTGACAAGGGTGAGATGGAGCATGAGGGTGAGATGGAGCTTGAAGAGCCAGAGGAAGAGCCAGAGGGGGAAGTGGGAGAGAATGAGCCCTTAGAGGAGGGGCTAGTGGGTTACAAGAGTGATCCTGAGGAGGAGGATTCGGAGATACAGGATTATGACATCGACTTAGGAGAGAAGGATGATGATTCCTCTAACCCTGATTATGATCCCTCTCGGGATCGTTAGGTATGACTTTACTCGTGTTTATGGGTTGCGCCTGTTTTGGTTATTTGTTTCGGGCAACTGGCATAATGTGATATTCTTTTGTTCGTGGCATGTATCTATGATGTATATAGGTAGGCTAACGTAGCCAGCTGTGACGAGGTGTCCGCCTTTTCTTTTTCGGTTTGGGGTGGATTTGACTTGGTAAGACAACTTTAATTAGTGGGTAGGGTGAAGGATTCGGTTAGGAGCCTCAGTTAGAAAGCAGGGAAGGTTATCGCGATGTACTGTAATATTCTTTTGATTTTGTATGAACTTTCCATATGTATATATGTACATGTGTATGCAATAATGTTTGAGTTAAATTGAGTTTTGATTCTGAATGATTACTACTTTAGAATAATGTTATGCAAATTGAGATAATAAACTTTGCTTATATGATTCAGTATTACAGTATGCTAGAGCCTGTGAATAACAATCAGCATAGCAAGGAAGATGAACCCCAGGGTTCAAATAATTGGGTAAATGAGGCCCCCAGCAGGACCCTAGTGGAGACCCAACTGCGGCCTTGGAAGTGTCTAGTAGTGTGGAGGACCCGAATTATTAGAAGAATTTAGTAATTGAGCTGATGAAAAGGATTCCTCCTGTATCCCCTACACCCCCTGTACCTCTAGAAAACTCTTCAAAATCTGACAAAAGGTAGCTCAACGTAACCCTACTGTTTATGATGGAAACCTTGACCTTGTAGAGCTCGAGGACTGGATTAGGGAAATGGAAAAGACATTTGCAGTAGTTGAAGTGTCTAAAGAGAAAAAAGTTAACATAGGAACTTTCTATTTGGCTTGTGAAGTAGATATCTGGTGGAGTACTGTGAAAGACAAGTTACAAGGACCCAAGCTCACTTGGCCTAAGTTCCTTCAGGAGCTAGGCCTGAGTTCTATCCAATCACATTCCAACAACAAAAGGAGAAAGAATTTATGGAGTTAAAGATAAGTGGGAATATGACAGTAATGCAAATATGCCCGCAAGTTTACGGAGTTATTAAGGTTCGCTCCAAATTTTGTGGCAATCGAAAGGCTAAAAATGAGAAGGTTTGAGGAAGGTTTAGCCTTTTATATTTAGAATCAATTGGTGGCCCAGCCAATTCAAACTTACCAAGAGCTATACGAAAGAGCTACTGAGGTAGAGAGAGTGAAGGGTGAGTTAAGGCCTTTGAATCTGGGAAACCCGAAGAGGAAGTGGAATGATCACGGTACATCAAGTGAGAGTGTTGCGCAGAAGAAACCTGTTGCTGTCCCTAACACGAGTCGTTCGATGGCATCAAAGGAGCCTTATGCTAAGTGTGGGTGAACAAACCATACTACAGTTAAGTGCCGTGTAGGTGCCAACAAGTGCATGTGGTACAGAAGCCCCAACCATTCAATTGCTACCTGCCCCCAAAGACAAAAAGATGTGGAAAAGGGAGTTGTAAGGTTTGCACCACCCCTGCGTCAAGGGAGCCTGCCCTCGAAGCCTCCAACGGTAGGACGAGCCTACATAACGAGCAAAAAGCAAGCTACCCTTTCTGGTACGGTTGTCACTGGAACTCTCTTTTTAAATTCAAAACCATTTTGTGTTTTATTTGACTCGGGGCAACTCATTCATTTATATCCACTCAAGTTGCATTACAATTGAATTTGAAACAAAATAAGGAGTTGGTGAACTATAGAATTATTTTGTCAAATGGGCAAGCAATAGAATGCCTTGTCCTTCATAAGTATGTTCCTATTGTAATAGTTGAGCAAGAGTTCCCTGGGGACTTGATTCAATTTGATATGTTAGAATTTGATATAATCTTGGGCATAGACTGGTTGACTGTTTATGGGGCGAACATAGACTGTAAGGACCTTAAAGTCACTTTAAGGGATGCAGAAGGTCGGGAAGTATGTTTTGATGGGGAGAGATTTAGGGAGGACTGTTCTATAATTTCAATCATGAAGGCAAGCAAGATGCTAAGACAGGAGTGCATAGGATACATGTGCTATGCCACCGAGGTTAAAGAAGACGAGATAAAAATAGAAGATATTCCTGTTGTTTGTGAATTTCCTGATGTTTTCCCTGAGGAGTTACCGGGCCTACCTCCTCAAAAGGAAATTGATTTTGAGATTGAGTTAATTCCTGGGGCACAACCCATTTCAAAAGCCCCATAGAGAATGGCACCAACTGAACTCAAGGAGTTGAAAACCTAGTTGGACGAGTTATTCCAAAAAAGATTTATCAGGCCAAGTTTTTCCCCATGGGGAGCTTTAGTGTTGTTTGTGAAGAAAAAGGATGGAACCCTAAAGTTGTGCATAGATTATCGAGAGTTAAATAAAATAACCATCAAGAATAAGTACCATTTACCTCGAATAGATGATCTCTTTGATTAGTTACAAGGAGTTGGGGTATTTTTAAAGATTGATTTGAGGTCTGGCTATCACCAGCTTCAAATTAAGTCGGAAGATATTCCCAAAACAGACTTCAGGACTAGATATGGCCACTATGAGTTTACTCTGATGCCTTTTGGGCTAACAAATGCTCCTGCTGCATTTATAGATCTCATAAATAGAGTTTTCAGACCTTATCCGGATAAATTTGTGGTGGTTTTCATAGGCGACATTCTGATATACTCCAAGGACAAGGAGGAGCATGCGAATCATTTAAGAATTGTGTGACAAACCTTGAGGGAACATCCGTTGTATGCCAAACTAAAAAAGTGTGGGCTTTGGCTAACCAAAGTGACATTTTTGGGGCGTGTAGTTACTAGGGGGGGAATCAAAGTTAATCCTCAGATGATAAATGCGGTAATTGAATGGCCTAGACCCACCAACATGACAGAAGCAAGGCTTTCTTCTGGGTTTAGCAGGATATTATAGAAGGTTCGTGAAAGATTTCTCGAAGATTGCATCTCCACTCACCAACTTGTTGAAGAAAACCACTAAATTCTAGTGGTCAGACGAATGTGAGGAGGCATTTTAAAAATTAAAGAGACGCTTAACAACAGCGCCTATCCTTACTCTACCTGAAGTAGAAAAAGAGCATACCATTTATAGTGATACTTCTGAGAACGGGTTTACCGGTGTCTTAATGCAGATGACAAGGTAATATCCTACGCCTCTAGGCAACTCAAGCCTTATGAGAAGAATTACTCCACTTATGATCTAGAGTTAGCTACGGTAGTTTTTGTCTTAAAAATCTGACGACACGACCTGTATGGAGTGCCGTACGAGATTTACACTGATCACCAGAGCCTAAAGTATATCTTTACTCAAAAGGAGATCAACTTAAGACAACGACGATGGCTGGAGTTCCCAAAGGATTATGATTTACAAATTCAATATCATCCTGGAAAGGCGAACGTAGTGGCAGATGCACTCAGTAGAAAGACCCAACATGGTTTAAATGCAATAACGGACACTCAACCTGAAATTTCGAGGGACCTCGAAACCATGGGTATTGAGCTTGTGTTACCTGGTTACACAGATGGGTTAATAGCAACACTAGAGGTGCAACCTTCTATACTAGAAGAAATTAAGGCAAGTTAAAAGGATGATGCAAAGCCTGAAAAGCTCAGGTGCAATGTTACACAGGAAAAATTGCCTGGTTTTTTAATGCATGAAGATGGAACCTTGGAGTTTTAGAACAGACTGTTCATCCCAATAAAAAGGAGTTGAAGAGAAGGATTTTAGAGGAAGCCCATAACACTCGATACTTAGTACGCCCAGGAGAAACAAAAATGTATAGGGACATGAGATAATTTTTCTGGTGGGAAAACATGAAAAGAGTGATTACGGACTATGTAGATAAGTGTTTGACATGTCAAAAGGTGAAAGCTGAACACCAGCACCCTTAGGCGAATTGAGGCCTTTATAAATGCCTACTTGGAAATGGGATTTAATTTCAATAGATTTTGTTATGGGATTGCCCCTTTTTGCTTCAAAGAAGAATGCTATTTGGGTTATTGCAGACAGACTCACCAAATCTGCCCGTTTGATACCAAATCATGACACTTGGGGTGTAGAGAGACTGGCCCAGCTATATGTTAAAGAAATAGTTCGACTGCACGGCATACCAAAGGATATAGTGTCTGAATGAGATCAAAGGTTCCAGGCTCAATTTTGGCAAGTGCCACAAAAGGCTTTCGGTACCAAGTTAAATTTTAGCAGCTCAAACCACCCTGAGACCGACGGACAATCAAATCCTGGGAGATATGCTTAGGGCATGTGTGCTTGACTTCCAGGGAAAGCGGGAAGACTATCTACCATTGGTGGAGTCCTCTTACAATAACATTATCAATTCACTATTAAAATAGCCCCTTTTGAAGCACTGTAGGAAAGAAAATGCAGAACCCCATTGTGTTGGAGTGAGCTTGATGGGCATTAACCTTAGGGCCCGAGCTGATTCAAGAAACCACTGAAATGATAAGGAAAATTCAAGAACATATCAAAGCAGCCCAAAGTAGACAGAAAAGTGATGCAGATAAAAGGAGAAAACCCTTATAGTTTCAAGTGGGGGATAAGGTATTTTTAAAAGTATCCCCAATTAAAGGAGTTAGGAGATTCAACCTCAGGGGCAAACTGAGTCCCAGATACAGCCCTTATGAAATTATTGAGAAATTAAACCTTGTGGCTTATAAATTGGATCTACTAACAGAACTTGAGCATGTGCACAATGTTTTTCACCTTTAACAGCTCCGAAAATATATTTGAGACCCAAATCATATCATCATTGCAGAGCTAGTAGAGGTTGCTAAAAACTTAATGTACGAGGAGCGCCCTGTACAGACAGTAGACTACCGAGTTAAGCAACTTTGAAACAAAAGCATTCCTCTGGTTAAGGTCTTATGGACCAACCATAATTCAACAGAGGCTATATGAGAAACTCAGGAAGACATGACGAGCAAGTACCCACACCTCTTTGAGGTATGGACAATGTTTCTTTTCCCATTGCAAGTTTCGAGAACAAAATTTACTTTAAGGGGGAAGGCTGTAATAGCCCGAACCTAAAATTCATGCTAATTATTTTAAATTGTTCAAATCACAAATTAATCAAGTTGGGCGTCGCATTTTAATTTATCAATTTATGTGTGTATACATATATATATTTATGCATTGCAGGTTGTAACGACGATATGGCCTCGGAATGAACCTTGTAATGCTCCTTAAATAATTCCTTCAACTTCTAATAAATATTAGAATGCCTAATTGTAAAAGGACTAAATTGTGAAGTAGTAAGAATAATAATAAATGAACAAATATAGTAATAATGTAATAATAATAATAAAAAGGAAATGAGGATGTCTTCTCCCAAATTTATATCTAAAGGATGTAAAATTTAAATTTATTAATTCTAGCGAAAATTATTGCTTCAATTATACATATATATAATGATATCTAAAAATATATTATATAATGAATGAAAATAAAAATAAATAAATAAAATTTGAAAAAAGGGGGTTGGATAAATTTGGATAAATATAAGAAAAACCTAGAAAAGGGATTATGTGTCATCAAATGAAAGGGGTAAAAAGACAAAAGAAGGGAGGAAAAGAGTAATTAAACATTACCTAAACTAGCTAAATTAACTAAACCAAATAAGAACAACCAAAAAAAAACCCAAACAAAACCCCTTTCGATCTCTCTGCCTGGCCCTTCTCCCCCCTCCCCTGTTTTTGCTGCTACTGCCCTGCCCCTCTGGCGTTCTCCCACCGGCGCTGTCCGACGACCCCCCCGCCACCGCCGTTCCTCTCCCGTTGCCGTCCGACCTAGAGCCGCCGGCCCCGATCATTATTCTCTCTTCTTTTAGTGTGTTCAGGTGATTGGGAGGTGAAACACCAACTATACTTTAATCCAATTTTTGATCTTTTAAATTAGAATTTTGTTAGTGAATGGTGTAATTATCATTGATAAGTATTCCTTTGCAAATTTCTTGAATCATTTGTGGTAGTTTGATTGAGTTGTGAACTTGGAAGATGAGGATAAATTGGTGAGGAAGGGGTTCGGACATTGTGTTGTGTGTTTGTTGTTTATGCTTATGTTGAAATTGATTTTAAATACATATTTGAATGAGATTAACTAGGAAAATATGTGGGATGAACGAGTTATGGCCATGAATATTGAGAAATTCGGGTTTATAGCTTGGATGATATTCAAGTTAATTATATGGATTATTAGTGTTTAAGTGAGCTAATTGGTGATTAAAATGAGAGATATATGCATATATATGAGGTTAATAAATGTTATGTTTTGACCACAACTAAAAAATTAAGGATTGTGATATAAATAAAAATACAAGGTTGATTTTGGGTTATGTGGTGGTTTAAGCAAAGTATAATGAATGTTTGAATAAAAATAATGACAATTGGGTGATTGAAGCTTGGGTGTGTATGCTATCATGAATTGGTGAGTGAGGTTAAGGTTGTGGCTTAGATGAGAAGTTAAGCTTATCCATATTGCTTTAATTGTGTTAGATTAATATTAGTTAATATTTAAATGAGGCTAAGGGGTTATACATGTGTTAGAAAGGTATGTGTGGTCATGGATATGGTGATTAATGTTCTTGGATGATGTTTATCCTAATTATGTTTATTTTCAATTATGTTGTTTCATTAGTGTTTAAATAAGAAGTTCATGCTAACTAGATGGAAGTGTATGTATATGAGGTGTGCGAGGACATATGTTATGAATTAATTACTCGAGTGTACATAGAGGGATGGAAAGGAATAAGTAGTTTAGGAGGTGAAATAGCTAGCATAATATGTCTTTATGGGTTATTTCACTAATAATAATTGCATGATGGGGACTCAGCTTAAACCTGAACCCAAGTGCATAAAGTCACCTTAAATTGTATCGTAAACCAAAGTTTAATGGTCAACAGTGATTTGTTAAAGAGGAAAAGAATAGCGATAATAATATCGTTAATAATAATTATGCTAAAGATAAGGAGGCCATAATAATTATAATAATGATTATTGACGTCGTTAATAAGAAATTCAAGATAGATCACACTTTTATATCACGATAATACGTGGTAAAAGATCGTTAGTCATGGGAAGGAGAGGAATAAAAACAAAATGAATTGGAACCCAATTGAGTTATTAACGACAGCTACACTGATAATAAAAGGACAAGTCAAGAGGATTTAAATCATGAATTGACTCCAGAAATTTACAAAAATTTATTAATCTCGTGCTAATTGAAAAAGGGACATCTGTGGAGCAGAAGTGAGGCCACTGCTGTCGCTTCAAGCTGCTAGTAGGCAATTTTCACTAAAACGGAGAGAGATTTTCAAAGACCAGGTACATACATTGCCTGTGCTCTTTGAAAACTCACATGTTTCTTAAACCATGTAAAATCAATATGATATTCATACTATGAATCATTTTATGCAATGTTTTGACACATAAGCAAGTGGCCCCATCAATTCTCAATCATCAGGGCTTTGAGGTATGCACCTATCTCAAGATCGCTGCAGACGTTAATAAGGGGTCCACTTCCAGATAATAACCGGCAAATAAATTTTACTCATACATTCTCTCTCTCCTATTTGCAAAATAAAATATTTTGAAATGCAGGCGCCTAACTAATTAAACTCAAAGCTTATTTTACTGCATAGGAATGTACGAGCTGAGCTTCGGCTCATATTTCCAAGGTTTTCGTGTTTTCTGTTTTAGGCACGGGATCAGTAAACAGTCCTGCCACGGACAAACCAGGAGGTAGCAAGAAATGAAAGGGGGTCACAATTCCTTTTGCTGCGGTTTTGCTAGCCAAAAACTCACAGTGATTTACAAGCTAGTATCCTAAGAACTTGATGGTTGTGTATTCTTTTCGGACATCGCAGTTACTAGTATTTTGTAATCATACTTTGAGTTCAGATGCATCACAACTTATATAAATGGTTGAATGTATGTTATTTCAGTTATGGGTTGAGTCGGGTAATTAAGTGGGCAACACAATGATACAACTAACTTCAGTTAGCCTTGTTCCGTTACGGAACGGCGGTAATGCCTTCAATTAAAAGACTTCCGCTGCTAGTCCATAATTTATGAGTCATTAGGTTGGACTAATCATGCATTACGAATTGGGGGCGTTACAGTTGTGGTATCAAGCCAGGTTAGCCAATCAGTGTGAGCATGGGACGTTCAAAAACTAGGATGTACGTGTTTGAGAGAATAATATAAGTAAATTGAGTTTTCCTTAGGGAAAATCTATGTGTAAATGTGGCTTATACCTTCTTTCTATTATTTTCATGTTTGGATGGCTCATCTAGGAGTGCCTGCGAACCCGTATAACATTCACATGGCATCGCATGCAGAAGGACCCTCTGTCCGAATTTCATGACGTGATGGCCCGTGCATGCAGACGGCTGTGGTCTTTACCTATCGCTGCCCCTTGACACGAGTTTAGACTATGATACCACGACTTCATGGTTATGGGAGACCCAGGGCCCGATGCGGAGCGGTTCCAGATCTTAGGGGCTTGGTATGTGATTACTAGGGAACTATCGCTTTGAGAGGAGTTGGAGTTTGGAGGCATTCCTTATGATATCCTTCCATGCATTTTTCCTGCCCTTGATATGCACCCACCTATCTTTCCTCGCCTACCTCCATCGGCCCAGGGGCCACCGCCCTGCAGCCTCCCGTTCTACCGCCACCTGCTTCCCCACAGGCTGGCTCAGGAGACGAGGTTCATAAAGTTGAGGAAGTGCCGAGTTCCCCAGAGCTCATAGAGGTGAGTTCTGATGAGGGTGAGATGCAGCGTGAGGGTGAGATGGAGCTTGAAGAGCCAGAGGAGGAAGTGGGAGAGAATGAGCCCTTAGAGAAGGGGCTAGTGGGTGAGGAGAGTGATCCTGAGGATGAGGATTCGGAGATGCAGGATTATGACAGCGTCTCAAGAGAGAAGGATAATGATTCCTCTGACCCTGATTATGATCCCTCTCGGGATCGTTAGGCATAACCCTACTCTTGTTCATGGGTTAGGCCTGTTTTGGTTATTTTGTTTCAGGTAGCTGGTATAGTGTGACATTCTTTTGTTTGTGGCATGTATCTATGATGTATATAGGTAGGCTAATGTAACCAGCTGTGACGAGGTGTCCGACTCTTCTTTTTGGGTTTGAGGTGGGTTTAACTTGGTAAGGCAACTTCAGTTAGTGGGTAGGGTGAAGGATTAGGTTAGGAGCCTCAGTTAGAAGGCAGGTAAGATTATCGTGAAGTACTTTAATATTCTTTTGATTTTGTATGAACTTTCCACATGTGCATATCCACAAATGCATTCAATAAAGGTAATGTTTGAGTTAAATTGAGTTTTAATTCTAAATGATTACTACTTTAGAATAATGTTATGCAAATTGAGATAATAAACTTTGCTTATGTGATTTAGTATTACAGTATGTTAGAGCCTGTGAATAATAATCAGAATAGTGAGGAAGATGAACCCCAGGGTTCAAGTAATCGGGTAAATGAGAACCCCCAGCAGCACCCTAGTGGAGACCCAACAGTGGCCTTGGAAGTGTCTAGCAGTGTAGAAGACCCGAATTATTGGAAGAGTTTAGTAATTAAGCTGATGAAAAGGATTCCTCCTGCATCCCCCACACCCCATGTACGTCCAGAAAAGTCTTCAAAGTCTGACAAACCAGCTGATAGGGTAGCTCGGCGCAACCCTAAGATTTATGATGCAAACCTTGACCTTGTAGAGCTAGAGGACTGGATTAGGGGAATGGAAAAGATATTTGCAGTAGTTGAAGTGTCTGAAGAGAAAAAAATCAACATAGGAGCTTTCTATTTATCTAGTGAAGCAGATATCTGGTTGAGTAAAGATAAGTTACAAGGACTCGAGCTCGCTTGGGCTAAGTTTCTTTAGGAGCTTAGGGCTAAATTCTATCTAATCACAATCCAACGATAAAAGGAGAAAGAATTTATGGAGTTAAAGATGAGTGGGAATATGACAGTAATGTAATATGCCCGCAAGTTTATGGAGTTGTCAAGGTTCGCTCCAGATTTTGTGGCAACCAAAAGGCTGAAAATGAGAAGGTTTAAGGAAGGTTTAGACTTTTATATTCAAAATCAATTGGCAGGCCAGCCAATTCAAACTTACCAAGAGCTGTACAAAAGAGCTGCTGAGCTGGGGAGAGTGAAAGGTGACTTAAGGGCTTTGAATCCGGGAAACCCGAAGAGGAAGTGGAATAATTGTAGTACGTCAAGCGAGAGTGTCACGCAGAAGAAAGCCGCTGCTAGCCCTGACAAGAGTCATCCAATGGCATCAAAGGAGCCTTATGCCAAGTGTGGGTGAACAAACCATACTACAGTTAAGTGTCGTGTAGGTACTAACAAGTGCATGTGGTGCGGAAGCCCCCTCCATTCAATTGCTACCTGCCCCTAAGGACAGAAAGCTGTGGAAAAGGGAGTTGTAAGGCCTGTACCACCCCCGCGTTAAGGGAACCTGCCCTCGAAGACTCCAACAGCAGGACGAGGCTACATAATGAGCAAAAAGGAAGCTACAGTTTCTGGTATGGTTGTCACTGGAACTTTCTTTTTAAATTCAAAGCCATTTTGTGTTTTATTTGACTCGGGGCAAGTCATTCATTTATATCCACTCAAGTTGCATTACTTGAAACAAAATAAGGAGTTGGTGAACAATAGAATTAGTTTGCCAAATGGGCAAGCAATAGAATATCTTGTCCTTTATAAGCATGTTCCTATTCTAATAGCTGAGTATGAGTTCCCTGGAGACTTGATTTAATTTGATATGTCAGAATTTGATATAATCTTGGGCATGGACTGGTTGACTGTTTATGGGGCGAACATAGACTATAAGGAGGTTATTTTAAGGGACGTAGAAAGTCGGGAAGTATGTTTTTATAGGGAGAGATTTAGGGAGGAGTTTTCTATAACTTCAATCATGAAGGCAAGCAAGATGCTAAGATAGGGGTGCATAGGATATTTGTGCTATGCCACTGAGGTTGAAGAAGTGGAGACAAAAACAGAAAATATTCCTACAGTTTGTGAATTTGCTGATGTTTTCGTAGATGAGTTGCCGGGCCTACCTCCTCAAAAGAAAATTGATTTTGAGATTGAGTTAATTCCTGGGGCACAGCCCATTTCAAAAGCCCTATATGGGATGGCACCAACTGAACTCAAGGAGTTGAAAACCTTGTTAAACGAGTTATTGTAAAAAGGATTTATCAGGCCAAGTGTTTCCCCATGGGGAGCTCCAGTGTTGTTTGTGAAGAAAAAGGATGGAACCCTAATGTTGTTTATAGATTATCAAGAGTTAAATAAAATAACCATTAAGAATATGTACCATTTGCGTCGAATAGATAATCTCTTTGATTAATTACAAGGAGCTGGGGTATTTTCAAAGATTGATTTGAGGTCTGGCTATCACCAGCTTAGAATTAAGCTGTAAGATATTCCCAAAATAGCCTTCAGGACTAGATATGGCCCCTATGAGTTTACTGTGATACCTTTTGGGCTAACAAATACTCCTGCTGCATTCATGGATCTCATGAATAGAGTTTTCAGACCTTATCTGGATAAATTTGTGGTGGTTTTCATATATGACATTCTAATATACTCTAAGGACAAGGAGGAGCATGCGAATCATTTGAGGACTGTGTTACAAACCTGGAGGGAACATCAGTTGTATGCCAAACTGAAAAAGTGTGAGTTTTGGCAAACCAAATGACATTTTTAGGGCATGCAGTTACCAAGGAGGGAATCAAAGTTGATCCTCAGAAGATAAATGTGGTAATTGAATAGCCTAGACCCACCAATGTGACAGAAGTAAGGAGTTTTTTGGGTTTAGCAGGATATTCTAGAAGGTTCGTAAAAGATTTCTCAAAGATTGCATCTCCACTCACCATCTTGTTGAAGAAAACCACTAAATTCGAGTGGCCAGATGAATGTGAAGAGGCATTTCAAAAACTGAAGAGATGCCAAACAACAGCGCCTATCCTTACCCTGTCTAAAGAAGAAAAAGAGTACACCATTTATAGTGATACTTCTAGGAACGGGTTAGGCTGTGTCTTAATGCAGATAACAAGGTAATAGCCTACGCCTTTAGGCAACTCAAGCCTTATGAGAATAATTATCCCACTCATGATCTAGAGTTAGCTACGGTAGTTTTTGCCTTAAAAATTTGACGACACTACCTGTATGAGTGCCGTTCAAGATTTACACTGATCACCAAAGCCTAAAGTATATCTTTACTAAGAAGGACATCAACTTAAGACAACGACGATGGCTGGAGTTCCTAAAGGATTATGATTTACAAATTCAATATCATCCCTGAAATGCCAACGTAGTGGCAGATGCACTCTCAGCAGAAAGACCCGACATGGTTTAAATGTAATAACGAGTAGTCAACCTGAAATTTCGAGGGACCTCGAAACCATGGGTATCGAGCTTGTGTTACCTAGTTACACAGATGGGTTAATAGCAAGACTAGATGTGCAACCTTCCATACTAGAAGAAATCAAGGCAAGTTAAAAGGATGATACGAAGCTTGAAAAGCTCAGGTGCAATGTTGCACAGGGAAAATTGCCTGGTTTTGTAATACATAAAGATAGAACCTTGAGGTTCCAGAACAAACTGTGCATGCCCAATAAAGAGGTGTTGAAGAGAAGGATTTTAAAAGAAGCCCATAAAACTCGATACTCAGTACACCCAAGAGAAACAAAAATGTATATGGATCTGAGATAATTTTTTTCTAGTGGGAAAACATGAAAAGAGCAATTGTAGAGTATGTAGATAAGTGTTTGACGTGTCAAAAGGTGAAAGCTGAACACCAGCGTCCTGCGGGCGAATTGAGGCATTTAGAAATACCTACTTGGAAATAGGATTCAATTTCAATGGATTTTGTTATGGGATTGCCCCTTTCTGCTTCGAAGAAGAATGCTATTTGGGTCATTGTAGACAGACTCACCAAATCTGCCCGTTTGATACCAAATCATGACACTTGGGGTGTAGAGAGACTGGCCCAGCTATATGTCAAAGAAATAGTTCGACTGCATGGCATACCAAAGGATATAGTGTCTGATCGAGATCAAAAGTTCCAGGCTCAATTTTAGCAAGCCCTGCAAAAAGTTTTTGCACCAAGTTAAATTTTAGTAGCTTATACCACCCTGAGACCGACGGACAAACTGAGAGGGCAAATCAAATCCTGGAAGATATGCTTAGGGCATGTGTGCTTGACTTCTAGGGAAAGTGGGAAGACTATATACCATTGGTAGAGTTCTCCTACAATAAAAGTTATCAACTCACCATTAAAATGGCCCCTTTTGAAGCACTACAAGGAAGAAAATGCAGAACCCCATTGTGTTGGAGTGAGCTTGATGAGGCATTAACCTTATGGCCAGAGCTGATTCAAGAAACCACTGAAATGATAAGGAAAATTCAAGAACATGTGAAAGCAGCCCAAAGCAGACAGAAAAGTTATGCAGACAAAAGGAGAAAACCATCAGAGTTTCAAGTGGGGGATAAATTATATTTAAAAGTATCCCCAATTAAAGGAGTTAGGAGATTCAACCTCAGGGGCAAACTAAGTCCCAGATACATCAGCCCTTATGAAATTATTGAGAAATTAAACCATGTGGCTTGCAGATTGAATCTACTAACAGAAGTTGAGCATGTGCACAATGTTTTTCACCTTTCACAGCTCCGAAAATATGTTCCAGACCCAAATCATATCATCATTGCAGAGCCAATAGGGGTTGCTAAAAACTTAATGTACAAGAAGCGCCCCATACAGATAGTAGACTACCGAGTTAAGCAACTTTGAAATAAAAGCATTCATCTGGTTAAGGTCTTATGGACCAACTATAATTCAATAAAGGCTATATGAGAAACTGAGGAAGACATGAGAAGCAAGTACCCACACCTCTTTGAGGTACGGATAATGTTTCTTTCCCCATTACAAGTTTCGAGGATGAAACTTGCTTTAAGAGTAATAGCCCGAACCTAAAATTCATGCTAATTATCTTGAATTGTACTAATCACAAATTAATCAAGTTGGGCGCCGCATTTCAATTTATCATTTTATGTGTGTATACGTATATATTTATGCATCATAGGTTGAAATGACGATGTGGCCTCGAAATGAACCTTGTAATGCCCCTTAAATAATTCCTTCAAGTTCTAATAAATATTTGAATGCCTATAAAAGGACTAAATTGTGAAGTAGCAATAATAATAATAAATGAACAAATATAGTGATAACGTAATAATAATGATAAAAAGAAAATGAGGATGTCTTTTGCCAAGTTTATATCTAAAGGACGTAAAATTTAAATTTATTAATTCTAGGTAAAATTATTACTTCAATTATACATATATATAATGATATCTAAAAATATATATATGTATATAATGAATGAAAATAAAAATAAATAAATAAAATTAAAAAAGGGGGTTGGATAAATTTGGATAAATATAAGAAAAACCTAAAAAAGAGGTTATGTGTCATCAAATGAAAGGGGTAAAAAGAGAAAAAAGGGGGGAAAAGAGTAATTAAACATTACCTAAGCTAGCTAATTAACTAAACCAAATAAAAACAACCAAAAAAAACACAAACAAAACCCCCTCCGATCTCTCTGCCTGGCCCGTCTCCCCCCTCCCTTGTTTTCGCTGCTGCTGCCCTGCCCCTCTGGCGTTCTCCCGTCGGCGACCTCCATGCTGCCGCTGTTCGTCCCCCGCCGCCATCCGACCTAGAGCCGCCAGCCCCGACCGTTATTCTCTCTTCTTTTAGTGTGTTCAAGTGATTGGGAGGTGAAACCCTAACTATACTTTAATCCAATTTTTGATCTTTTATATTAGAATTTTGTTAGTAAATGGTGTAATTATCATTGATAAGTATTCCTTTGCAAATTTCTTGAATCATTTGTCGTAGTTTGATTGAGTTGTGAACTTCGAAGATGAGGATAAATTGGTGAGTAAGGGGTTTGGACATTATGTTGGGGGTTTGTTGTTTATGTCATGTGAAAATTAATTTTAAATACATATTTGAATGAGATTAGCAAGGAAAATATGTGGGATGAATGAGTTATGGCCATGAATGTTCAGAAATTAGGGTTTATAGCTTGGATGATATTCAAGTTAATTATATGGATTGCTAGTGTTTAAGTGAGCTAATTGGTGATTAAAATGGGAGATATATGCATATATATGAGGTTAATAAATGTTATGTTTTGACCACAAGTAAACAATTAAGGATTGTGATTTAAATAAAAATACAAGGTTGATTTTGGGTTATGTGGTGGTTTAAGCAAAGTATAATGAATGTTTTAATAAAAATAATGAGAATTGGGTGATTGAAGCTTGGGTGTGTATGCTATTATGAATTGGTGAGTGAGGTGAAGGTTGTGGTTTGGATGAGAAGTTAAGCTTATCCATGTTGCTTTAATCGTGTTAGATTAATATTAGTTAATATTTGAATGCAGCTAGTGGGTTATACATGTGTTGGAAAGGTATGTGTGGTAATGGATGTGGTGATTAATGTTCTTAGATGATGTTTATCCTTATTATGTTTATTTTCAATTATGTAGTTTCATTAGTGTTTAAATAAGAAGTTCATGCTAACTAGATGGGAATGTATGTATGTGAGGTGTGTGAGGACATATGTTATGAATTAATTAGTCAAGTGTAGATAGAGGGAGAGAAAGGAATAGGTAGTTTGTGAGTTGAAATAGCTAGCATAATATGTTTTTGCGGGTTATTTTACTAATAATAATTGCATGATGTGGGCTCAACTTAAACTTGAACCCAAGTTCATAAAGTCGCCTTAAACCGTATCGTAAACCAAAGTTTAATGGCCAACATCGATTTGTTAAAGGGGAAAATGATATCGATAATAATATCGTTAATAATAATTATGCTAAAGATAAGGTGGCCATAATAATAATGATAATAACAATAATAATGGTCGTTGACATTGTTAATAACAAATTCAAGATAGATCACACTTTTATGTCATGATAACATGTGGTAAAAGATCGTTAGCCATGGGAAGGAGAGGGAAAAAAACAAAATGAATGGGAACCCAATTGAGTTATTAATGATGGCTACACTAATAATAAAAAGAGAAGTCAAGAGGATTTAAATCATGAATTGACTCCAAAAATTTACAAAAATTTACTAATCCTGCGCTCATTGAAAAAGTGACATATGTGAAGCAGAAGTGAGGGCACTACTGTCACCTCAAGCCACTAGCAGTCAATTTTCACTAAAACGGAGAGAGATTTTCAAAGACCAAGTATTTACATTGCCTGTGCTCTTCGAAAACTCACATGTTTCTAGAACCATGCAAAATCAATACGATATTCATAGAATGAATCATTTCCTGCAATATTTTGTCATATAAGCAAGTGGCCCCATAAATTATCAATCATCAGAGCTTATGCCCTTCAATTTACCCGCGCGGCTACAACTCAGGCTTTCCGATCAGCCTTTGAGGTGTGCACCTATATCAAGATCGTTGCAGACGTCAACAAGGGGTCCACTTTCAAATTATAACCGGCAAATAAATTTTACTCATGCCTTCTCTCTCTTCTGTTTGCAAAATAAAATGTTTTGAAATGCGGGCGCCCAACTAATTAAACTCAAAGCTTATTTTACTGCATAGGAATGTACGTGCTTAGCTTCGGCTCATATTCCAATGTTTTCAAGTTTTCTGTTTTAGACAAGGGATCAGTAAACAGTCCTCCCACGGATAAACCAGGGGGTAGCAAGAAATGAAAGGGCATCACAATTACTTTTGCTGCGGTTTCGCTAGCCAAAATCTCACAGTGATTTACAAGTTAGTATCCTAAGAACTTGATGGTTGTTTATTCTTTTTGGACATCACAGTTACTAGTCTTTTGCAATCATACTTTGAGTTCAGAAGCATCACAACTTATATAAATGGTTGAATGTATGTTATTTCAATTATGGGTTGAGTCGGATAATTAAGTGGGCAACGCAATGACACAGGTAACTTCAGTTAGCCTTGTTCCATTACGGAACAGCGGTAATGCCTCCAATTAAAAGACTTTTACTGCTAATCAATAATTTATGAGTCATTAGGTTAGACTAATCATGCATTAGGAATTGGGGGCGTTAAAGTTATTGTATCAGACCAGGTTAGCCAATCACTGTGAGCATAGGACGTTCAAAAACTAGGATGTATGTGTTTGAGAGAATAATATAAGTAAATTGAGTTTTCTTTAGGGAAAATCTATGTGTAAATAAGGCTTATACCTTCTTTTTGTTATTTTCATGTTTAGATGGCTCATCCAGGAGTGCCTGCAGACCTGTATAACATTCACATGGCACCGCAGACTTCAGTAGCGGCACATATCTCTACCCTGCATGCGGCCATGGTGGCCCACATGTAGGAGGACCCTCTGTCCGAATTTCATGACGCGATGGCCCGTGCACACAGACTACTGTGGCCTTTACTTATCGCTGCCCTTTGGCACGAGTTTAGACTATGATACCACAACTTCATGGTTACAGGAGACCCAGGGCCTGATATGAAGTGGTTCCAAATCTTAGGGGCTTGGTATGTGATTACTAGGGAACTATCGCTTCGAGAAGAGTTGGAGTTTAGAGACATCTCTTATGATATCCTTCCATGCATTTTTCCTGCCCTTGATATGCACCCACCTATCGTTCCACCCCCACCTCAACTGGCCTAGGGGCCATCGCCCTCACAGCCTCCCGTTCAGCCGCCACCTGCTTCTCCATAGGCTGGCTTAGAAGATGACATTCTTATGGTCAAGGAAGTGCCGAGTTCCCCACAGCTCATAGAGGTGAGTTTTGATGAGGGTGAGACGGAGCATGAGGGTGAAATGGAGCTTGAAGAGCCGGAGGAAGAGCTAGAGTAGGAAGTCAGAGAGAATGAGCCCTTAGAGGCGGGGCTAGTGGGTCATACGAGAGTGATCCTTAGGACGAGGATTCGGAGATACAGGATTATGACAGCGACTCAGGAGAAAAGAATGATGATTCCTCTGACCCTGATTACAATCCCGCTCGGGATCGTTAGGCATGACCCTACTCTTGTTTATGGGTTAGGCCTATTTTAGTTATTTTGTTTCAGGCAGCTGGTGTAGTGTGATATTCTTTATTTCGTGGCATGTATCTATGATGTATATAGGTAGGCTAACGTAACTAGCTATGACGAGGTGTCCGCCTTTTCTTTTTTGGGTTCGGGGCGGATTTGACTTGGCAAGACAACTTTAGTTAGTGCGTAGGGTGAAGGATTAGGTTAGGAGCCTCAGTTAGAAGGCAGGGAAGGTTATCATGAAGTACTGTAATATTCTTTTGATTTTGTTTGAACTTTCCACATGTATATATGTACATGTGCATGCAATAAAGGTAATGTTTGAGTAAATTGAGTTTTGATTCTGAATGATTACTACTTGAGAATAATGTTATGCAAATTGAGATAATAAACTTTGCTTATGTGATTTAGTACTACAGTATCTTAGAGCCTGTGAGTAACAATCAGAATAGCAAGGAAGATGAACCCCAGGGTTTAAGTAGTCGGGTAAATGAGGACCCCCAGCAGGACCCTAGTGGTGATCCAACAGTGGCCTTGGAAGCGTCTAGTAGTGTGGAGGACCCAAATTATTGGAAGAATTTAGCAATTGAGCTGATGAAAAGGATTCCTCCTGCATCACCTACACTCCCTGTACCTCTAGAAAACTCTTTAAAGTCTGACAAACTAGCTGGTAGGGTAGCTCGATACAACCCTAAGGTTTATGATGGAAACCTTGACCTTGTAGAGCTAGAGGACTGGATTAAGGGAATGGAAAAGATATTTGCAGTAGTTGAAGTGTCTGAAGAGAAAAAAGTCAACATAGGAACTTTCTATTTGGCTAGTGAAGCAGATATCTGGTGGAGTACTGTGAAAGATAAGTTACAAGCACCCGAGTTTACTTGGGCTAAGTTTCTTCAAGAGCTTAGGGCTAAATTTTATCCAATCACAGTCCAACGACAAAAGGAGAAAGACTTTATGGGGTTTAAGATGAGTGGGACTATGACAGCAATGTAATATGCCGATAAGTTTATGGAGTTATCAAGGTTCGCTCTAGATTTTGTAGCAATCGAAAGGCTAAGAATGAGAAGGTTTGAGGGAGGTTTAGCCTTTTATATTCGTAATCAATTGGCAGGCCAGCCAATTTAAACTTACCAAGAGTTGTACAAAAGAGCTGCTAAGGTGGAGAGAGTGAAAGGGGAATTAAGGACTTTGAATCCGGGAAACCCGAAGAGGTAGTGGAATGATCACGGTACCTCAGGCGAGAGTGTTGCACAGAAGAAAGCTGCTGCTGGACCTAACAAGAGTCACCCAATGGCATCAAAAAAGCCTTATGCCAAGTGTGGGCGAACAAACCATACTGCAGTTGAGTGCCGTGTAGGTACTAACAAGTGCATGTGGTGCAGAAGCCCCGACCATGCAATTGCTACCTGCCCCCAAAGACAGAAAGCTGTGGAAAAGGGAGTTGTAAGGCCTGTACCACCTTCGCGTCAAGGGAACCTGCCCTCGAAGCCTCCAATGGCAGGACAAGCCTACATAATAAGCAATAAGGAAGCCACAGTTTTTGGTACGGTTGTCACTCGAACTCTTTTTTAAATTCTAAACCATTTTATGTTTTATTTGACTCGGGACAACTCATTCATTTATATCCACTCAAGTTGCATTACAACTGAATTTGAAACAAAATAAGGAGTTAGTGAACTATAGAATTTGTTTGCCAAATGGGTAAGTGATAGAATGTCTTGTCCTTTGTAAGCATGTTCCTATTATCATAGCTGAGCATGAGTTCCCTGGGGACTTGATTCAATTTGATATGTCAAGATTTGATATAATCTTAGGCATGGACTGGTTGGCTGTTTATGGGGCGAACATAGACTGTAAGGACCTTAAGGTCACTTTAAGGGATGCAGAAGGTTAGGAAGTCTGTTTTTATGGGGAGAGATTTAGGAACGAGTATTCCATAATTTCAGTCATGAAGGCAAGCAAGATGCTAAGACAGGGGTGCATAGGATATTTGTGCTATGCCACCGAGGTTAAAGAAGAGGAGATAAAAATAGAAAATATTTCTATAGTTTATGAATTTCCTTATGTTTTACCTGAGGAGTTACCGGGCCTACCTCCTTAAAAAGAAATTGATTTTGAGATTGAGTTAATTCCTAGGGCACAGCCCATTTCAAAAACCCTATATAAGATGGCACCAACTGAACTCGAGGAGTTGAAAATCCAGTTAGACGAGTTATTGCAAAAAGGATTTATCAGGCCAAGTGTTTCCCCATGGGGAGCTCCAGTGTTGTTTGTGAAGAAAAATAATGGAACCCTAAAGTTGTGCATAGATTATCGAGAGTTAAATAAAATAACCATTAAGAAAAAGTACCGTTTGCCTCGAATAGATGATCTTTTTAATCGGTTACAAGGAGGTGGGGTATTTTCAAAGATTGATTCGAGGTTTGGCTATCACCAGCTTAGAATTAACCCAGAAGATATTCCTAAAATAGATTTTAGGACTAGATATGGCCACCATGAGTTTACAGTGATGGCTTTTGGGTTAACAAATGCTCCTGCTGCATTCATGGATCTCATGAATAGAGTTTTCAGACCTTGTCTGGATAAATTTGTGGTGGTTTTCATAGATGACATTTTGATGTACTCAAAGGACAAGAAGGAGCATGTGAATCATTTGAGGACTGTGTTCCAAACCTTAAGGGAACATCAGTTGCATGCCAAACTGAAAAAGTGTGAGTTTTGGCTAACCAAAGAGACCTTTGTGGGGCATGTAGTTACTAAGGAGGGAATCAAAGTTGATCCTCAGAAGACAAATGCAGTAATTGAATGGCCTAGACCCACCAATATGACAGAAGTAAGGAGTTCTCTGGGTTTAGCGGGATATTATAGAAGGTTCGTGAAAGATTTCTCAAAGATTACGACTCCACTCACTAACTTGTTGAAGAAAACCACTAAATTCGAGTGGTCAGACGAATATGAAGAGGCATTTCAAAAACTAAAGAGACGCCTAACAATAGCGCCTATCCTTACCTTACCTGAAGAAGAAAAAGAGTATACCATTTATAGTGATACTTCTAAGAACGGGTTAGGCTGCATCTTAATGCAGATGACCAGGTAATAGCCTGCGCCTCTAGGCAACTTAAGCCTTATGAGAAAAATTATCCCACTCATGATCTGGAGTTAGCTACGATAGTTTTTGTCTTAAAAATCTGACGACACTACCAGTTTGGAGTGCCGTGTAAGATTTACACTGATCACTAAAGCCCAAAGTATATCTTTACTCGAAAGGAGATCAACTTAAGACAACGACGATGGCTGCAATTTCTAAAGGATTATGATTTACAAATTCAATATCATCCCGGAAAGGTGAACATAGTGGCAGATGCACTCAGTAGAAAGACCTAACATGGTTTAAATGCAATAACGAATACTCAGCCTGAAATTTCGAGGGACCTCGAAACCATGGGTATCCAGTTTGTGTTACCTGGTTACATAGATGGGTTAATAGCAACACTAGAGGTGCAACCTTCCATACTAGAAGAAATTAATGCAAGTCAAAAGGATGATGCAAAGCTTGAAAAGCTCAAGTGCAATGCTGCACAGAGAAAATCACCTGGTTTTGTAATACATAAAGATGGAACCTTGAGGTTTCATAACAGACTGTGCGTGCCCAATAAAGAGGAGTTGAAGAGAAGGATTTTAGAGGAAGCCCATAACACTTGATAGTCAGTAAACCCAGGAGGAACAAAAATGTATAGGGATCTCAGATAATTTTTCTAGTGGGAAAACATGAAAAGAGCTATTGCAAATTATGTAGATAAGTGTTTGACGTGTCAAAAGGTGAAAGCTGAACACCAGTGCCCTGTGCGCAAATTAAGCCCTTTAGAAATAATCACTTGGAAATGGGATTCAATTTTAATGGATTTTGTTATGGGATTGCCCCTTTCTGCTTCAAAGAAGAATGCTATTTGGGTCATTATAGACAGACTTACCAAATCTGCCCGTTTGATACCAAATCATGACACTTGGGGTGTAGAGAGACTAGCCCAGCTATATGTCAAAGAAATAGTTCGACTGCATGGCATACTAAAGGATATAATGTCTGACCGAGATCAAAGGTTCCAGGGTCAATTTTGGCAAGCCCTGTAAAAAGCTTTTGGCACCAAGTTAAATTTTAGCAGCTCATACCACCCTGAGACCGATGAACAAACTGAGAGGGTAAATCAAATCCTGAAAGATATGCTTAGGGCATATGTGCTTGACTTCTAGGGAAAGTGGGAAGACTATCTATCATTGGTGGAGTTCTCCTACAATAACATTTATCAATTCACCGTTAAAATGGCCCCCTTTGAAGCGCTATAGGGAAGAAAATGTCGAACCCCATTGTGTTAGAGTGAGCATGATGAGGCATTAACCTTAGGGCTAGAGCTCATTTAAGAAACCACCAAAATGATAAGGAAAATTCAAGAGCATATCAAAGCATCCCAATTAGATAGAAAAGTAATGTAGACAAAAGGAGAAAACCATTAGAGTTTCAAGTGGGGGATAAGGTATTTTTAAGGTATCCCCAGTTAAAGGAGTTAGGAGATTCAACCTCAGGGGCAAATTGAGTCCCAGATGCATCGGCCCTATGAAATTATTAAGAAATTGAACCCTGTGGCTTACAAATTCAATCTACCAACAGAACTTGAGTATGTGCACAATATTTTTCACATTTCACAGCTCCGAAAATATGTTCCAGACCCAAATCATATTATCATTGCAGAGCCAGTAGAGGTTGCTAAAAACCTAATGTACGAGGAGCGCTCCATACAGATGTTTGACTATCAAGTTAAGCAACTTTGAAACAAAAACATTCCTCTGATTAAGGTCTTATGGACCAACCATAATTTAATAGAGGCTACATGAGAAACTGAGGAAGACATGAGGAGCAAGTACCTACACCTCTTTGAGGTACAGGCAATGTTTCTTTCCCCATTGTAAGTTTCGAGGACGAAACTTATTTTAACGGGGGAAGGCTGTATTAACCCGAACCTAAAATTCATGCTAATTATCTTGAATTGTTCTAATCACAAATTAATCAAGTTGGGCGCCGCATTTCAATTTATCGTTTTATGCGTGTATACATATATATTTATGCATCACAGGTTGAAATGACGATGTGGCCTCGAAATGAACCTTGTTTGCTCCTTAAATAATTCCTTCAAGTTCTAATAAATACTTGAAAGCCTAATCGTAAAAGGACTAAATTGTGAAGTAGTAATAATAATGAATAATAAACAAATATAGTAATAATGTAATAATAATAATAAAAAGGAAATGACGATGTCTTCTCCCAAATTTATATCTAAAGGATGTAAAATTTAAATTTATTAATTCTAGCTAAAATTATTACTTCAATTATACATATATAAATAGTATCTAAAAATATATATATGCATATAATGAATGAAAATAAAATAAATAAATAAAATTAAGAAAAGGGGGTTGGATAAATTTGGATAAATATAAGAAAAACCTAGGAAAGGGGTTATGTGTCATCAAATGAAAGGGGTAAAAGGAGAAAAAGGGGGGGGGGAAGAGTAAATAAGTATTACGTAAACCAGCTAAATTAACTAAACCAAATAAAAACAACCAAACAAAACCCAAACAAAACCCCCTCCGATCTCTCTGCGCGGCCCGTCTCCCCACTCCCCCATTTTCGCTGCTGCTGCCTTGCCCCTTTGGCATTCTCTTATAAGCGACTGCCACCATCTGATGACCCCCACGCCGTCCAACCTAGAGCCACCGGCCCCAACCATTATTCTCTCTTCTTTTAGTGAATTCCAGTGATTGGGAGGTGAAACCCTAACTATACTTTAATCTAATTTTTGATGTTTTATATTAGAATTTTGTTAGTAAATGGTGTAATTATTATTGATAAGTATTCCTTTGTGAATTTCTTGAATCATTTGCGGTGGTTTCATTGAGTTGTGAGCTTGGACGATGAGATTAAATTGGTGAGTAAGGGGTTTGGACATTATGTTGGATGTTTGTTGTTTATGGTGATGTTGAAATTGATTTCAAATACATATTTGAATGAGATTAACAAAGAAAATATGTGGGATGAATGAGTTATGGCCATGTATGTTGAGAAATTAGGGTTTATGGCTTGGATGATATTCAAGTTAATTATATGGATTATTAGTATTTAAGTGAGCTAATTGGTGATTGAAATGGGAGATATATGCATATATATGAGGTTAATAAATGTCATGTTTTGACCACAAGTAAATAATTAAGGATTGTGATTTAAATAAAAATACAAGGTTGGTTTTGGGTTATGTGGTTGTTTAAGCAAAGTATAATGAATGTTTGAATAAAAATAATGAGAATTGGGTGATTGAAGCTTGGGTGTGTATGTTATCATGAATTGGTGAGTGAGGTTAAGGTTGTGGTTTAGATGAGAAGTTAAGCTTATCCATGTTGCTTTAATTGTGTTAGATTAATATTAGTTAATATTTGAATGAGGCTAATGGGTTATACATGTGTTAGAAAGGTATGTGTGGTCATAGATATGGTGATTAATGTTCTTGGATGATGTTTATCCTAATTATGTTTATTTTCAATTATGTACTTTCGTTAGTGTTTAAATAAGAAGTTCATGCTAACTAGATGAGAATGTACATATATGAGGTGTGTAAGGACATATGTTATGAATTAATTACTCCAGCATAGATAGAGGGAGAGAAAGGAATAAGTAGTTTGTGAGTTGAAATAGCTAGCATAATATGTCTTTGTGGGTTATTTCACTAATAATAATTGCATGATGGGGACTCAACTTAAACCTGAACCCAAGTTCATAAACTCGGCTTAAACCGTATTGTAAACCAAAGTTTAATGGCCAACAGCGATTTGTTAAAGAGGAAAACGATAGCGATAATAATATCTTTAATAATAATTATGCTAAAGATAAGGTGGCCATAATAATAATAATAACAATAATAATGATCGTTGACGTCATTAATAACGAATTCAAGATAGATCACACTTTTATGTCATGATAATACGTGGTAAAAGATCGTTAGTCATGGGAAGGAGAGGAGCAAAAACAAAATGAATTAGAGCCCAATTGAGTTATTAATGATGGCTACACTAATAATAAAAAGAGAAGTCAGGAGGATTTAAATCATAAATTGACTCCAAAAATTTACAAAAATTTCTTAATCTCGTGCTAATTGAAAAAGTGACATCTGTGGAGCAGAAGTGAGGCCACTACTATCGCTTCAAGCTGCTAGCAGGCAGTTTTCACTAAAATAGAGAGAGATTTTCAAAGAACAGATACGTATGCTGCCTGTGCTCTTCGAAAACTCACATGTTTCTCAAACCATGCAAAATCAATATGATATTCATACAATGAATCATTTTATGCAATGTTTTGTCACATAAGCAAGTAGCCCCATCAATTATCAATCATTAGGGCTTATGCCCTTCAATTTACCCGCGTGGCTGTAACTCAGGCTTTCCGATCGGCCTTTGAGGTATGCACCTATCTCAAGATCACTGCAGATGTCAACAAGTGGTCCACTTCCAGATAATAACCGACAAATAAATTTTACTCATACATTCTCTCCTGTTTGCAAAATAAAATGTTTTGAAATGAGGGTGCCCAACTAATTAAACTCAAAGCTTATTTTACTACATAGGAATGTACATGTTGAGCTTCGACTCATATTTCCTATGTTTTCGTGTTTTCTGTTTTAGGCAAAGGATCAGTAAACAGTCCTCCCACGGGCAAACCAGGAGCTAGTAAGAAATGAAAGGGCGTCACAATTCCTTTTGCTACGGTTATGCTAGCCAAAAGCTCACAGCAATTTACAAGCTAGTATCCTAAGAACTTGATGGTTGTGTACTCTTTTTGGACATTACAGTTACTAGCTGTACTTTGAGTTCAGATGCATCACAACTTATATAAATGATTGAATGTATGTTATTTCAATTATGGGTTAAGTTGGGTAATTAAGTGGGCAACGCATTGATACAGGTAGCTCAAGTTAGCCTTATTCCGTTATGGAACGGCGGTGATGCCTCCAATTAAAAGGCTTCTGCTGCTAATCAATAATTTATGAGTCATTAGGTTGGACTAATCATGCATTAGGAATTGGGGACATTACAGTTGTGGTATCAGGCCAGGTTAGCCATTCACTGTGAGCATAGGACGTTCAAAAACTAGAATGTATGTGTTTGAGAGAATAATATGAGTAAATTAAGTTTTCCTCAAGGAAAATCTATGTGTAAATGTGGCTTATACCTTCTTTCTATTATTTTTATGTTTAGATGGCTCATCTAGGAGTGCCTGCAGACCCGTATAACATTCACATAGCATCGCAGACTTCAGTAGCGGCTCATATCTCTACCCTGCATGCAGCCATGGTGGCCCACATTCAGGAAGACCCTTCGTCCGAATTTCATAACGTGATGGCCCGTGCGTGCAGACTGCTGTGGTCTTTACCTATCACTGCCCCTTAGCACGAGTTTAGACTACGATACCACGACTTCATGGTTACAGGAGACCTAGGGCCCGATGCGGAGCGGTTCCAAATCTTAGGGGCTTGGTATGTGATTAGCAGGGAACTGTCGCTTCGAGAGGAGTTGGAGTTTAGAGGCATCTCTTATGATATCCTTCCATTCATTTTTCCTTCCCTTGATGTGCACCCACTTATCGTCCCACCCCCACCTCCACCGGCCCAGGAGCCACCACCCCCGTAGCCTTCCTTTCAGCTGCCAACTGCTTCTCCGCAGGCTAGCTCAGGAGATGAGGTTCATATAGTCGAGGAAGCGCCGAGTTCCCCAGAGCTCAGAGAGGTGAGTTCTGATGAGGGTGAGATGGACCATGAGGGTGAGATGGAGCTTGAAGAGTAAGAGGAAGAGCCAGAGGAAGAAGTAGGAGAGAATGAGCCCTTAGAGGAGGGGGTAGTGGGTCACGAGAGTGATCCTAACGACGAGGATTCGAAGATGCAGGAATATGACAGCGACTCAGGAGAGAAAGATGATGATTCATCCAACCCTAATTACGATCCGTCTCGGGATCGTTAGGCATGACCCTACTCTTGTTTATGGGTTAGGCCTGTTTTGGTTATTTTATTTCGGGCAGCTGGTATAGTGTGATATTCTTTTATTCGTGGCATGTATCGATGATATATATAGGTAGGCTAACGTAACCAGTTCTGACGAGGTGTCCGCCTTTTCTTTTTGGGTTCAGGGTGGACTTGACTTGCCAAGACAACTTTAGTTAGTGGGTAGGGTGAAGGATTAGGTTGGGAGCCTCAGTTAGAAGGCAGGGAAGGTTATCGTGAAGTACTGTAATATTCTTTTGATTTTGTATGAACTTTCTATATATATATATATATATATGTACATGTGTATGCAACAATGGTAATGTTTGAGTTAAATTGAGTTTTGATTCTGAATGATTACTACTTCAGAATAATGTTATGCAAATTGAGATAATAAACTTTGCTCATGTGATTTAGTATTACAGTATGTTAGAGCTTGTGAATAACAATCAGAATAGCAAGGAAGATGAACCCCAGGGTTCAAGTAATCAAGTAAATGAAGACCCCCAGCAGGACCCTGGTGGGGACCCAACAGTGGCCTTGGAAGTGTCCAGTAATATAGACGACCTGAATTATTGGAAGAATTTAGTAATTGAGCTGATGAAAACGATTCCTCCTGCATCCCCTATACCCCCGGTACCTCCAGAAGACTCTTCAAAGTCTGACAAACTAGCTGATAGGGTAGCTCGATGCAACCCCAAGGTGGCCTTGACCTTGTAGAGCTAGAGGACTGGATTAGGAGAATGAAAAAGCTATTTGCAGTAGTTAAAGTGCTTGAAGAGAAAAAAGTCAACATAGGAACTTTCTTTTTGGCTAGTGAAGCAGGTATCTAGTGGAGTACTGTGAAAGACAAGTTATAAGGACCCGAGCTCACTTTGGCTAAGTTTCTTCAGGAGCTTAGGGCTAAATTCTATCCAATAACAATCCAGCTACAAAAGGAGAAAGAGAAAGAATTTATGGAGTTAAAGATGAGTGGGAATATGACAGTAATGCAATATACCCGCAAGTTTATGGAGTTATCAAGGTTCGCTCCATATTTTATGGCAATCGAAGGGATGAAAATGAGAAGGTTTGAGGAAGGTTTAGCCTTTTATATTCGGAATCAATTGGCAAGCCAGCCAATTCAAACTTACCAAGAGCTGTACGAAAGGGCTGCTGAGGTAGAGAGAGTTAAGGGTGAGTTAAGGGCTTTGAATCCAGGAAACCCGAAGAGGAAGTGAAATGATCGCAGTACGTCAAGCGAGAGTGTTGCGCAAAAGAAACCTACTGCTGGCCCTAACAAGAGTCATCCAATGGCATCAAAGGAGCCTTATGCCAAGTGCAGGTGAACAAACCATACTACAGTTGAGTGCCGTGTAGGTACTAACAAGTGCATGTGGTGCGGAAGCCCCGACCATTCAATTGCTACTTGCCCCTAAAGACAGAAAGCTGTGGAAAAGGGAGTTGTAAGGCCTGTACCACCCCCACGTCAAGGGAACCTACCCGCAAAGCCTTCAACGGCAGGACGAGCCTACATAATGAGCCAAAAGGAAGCTACAGTTTCTAGTACGGTTGTCACTGGAACTCTCTTTTTAAATTAAAAACCATTTTGTGTTTTATTTGACTCGGGGCAACTTAATCATTTATATCCACTCAAGTTGCAATACAATTGAATTTGAAACAAAATAAGGAGTTAGTCTTCTATAAAATTAGTTTTCCAAATGGGCAAGCGATAGAACGTCTTGTCCTTATAAGTATGTTCTTATTGTAATAGCTGAGCATGAGTTCCCTGGGGACTTGATTCAATTTGATATGTCAAAATTTGATATAACCCTGGGCATGGACTGGTTGACTATTTATGGGTCAAAAATAGACTGTCAGGGATGCAGAAGGTTGGGAAGTATGTTTTATGGGGAGAGATTTAGGAAGGAGTGTTCTATAATTTCAATCATGAAGGCAAGCAAGATGCTAAAACCGGGGTGCATAGGATATTTATGCTATACCACTGAGGTTAAAGAAGAGGGGATAAAAATAGAAAATATTCTTGTTGTTTGTGAATTTCTTGATGTTTTCCCTGAGGAGTTACCGGGCCTACCTCCTCAAAAGGAAATTGATTTTGAGATTGAGTTAATTCCTGGGGCACAGCCCATTTCAAAAGCCCTATATAGGATGGCACCAACTGAACTTAAGGAGTTCAAAACCCAGTTAGATGAGTTATTGCAAAAAGGATTTACCAGGCCAAGTGTTTCCGTATGGGGAGCTCTAGTGTTGTTTGTGAAGAAAAAGGATGAAACCCTAAAGTTGTGCATAGATTATTGAGAGTTAATTAAATAACCATTAAGAATAAGTACCATTTGCCTCGAATAGTTGATCTCTTTGATCTATTACAATTTGAGGTTTGGCTATCACCAGCTTAGAATTAAGCTGGAAGATATTCCCAAAATAGACTTCAAGACTAGATATGGCCACTATGAGTTTACTGTGATACCTTTTGGGCTAACAAATGCTCTTGCTATATTCATGGATCTCATGAATAGAGTTTTTAGACCTTATCTGGATAAATTTGTCGTCGATTTCATATATGACATTCTGATATACTCCAAGGACAAGGATGAGCATGCGAATCATTTGAGGACTGTGTTACAAACCTTGAGGAAACATCAGTCGTATGCCAAACTAAAAAAGTGTGAGTTTTGGCTAACCAAAGTGACATTTTTGGGGCATGTAGTTACTAAGGAGGGAATCAAAGTTGATCCTCAGAAGATAAATGCGGTAATTGAATGGCCTAGACCCACTAATGTGACAGAAGTATGGAGTTTTCTAGGTTTAGCAGGATATTATAGAAGGTTCGTAAAAGACTTCTCGAAGATTGCATCTCCACTCACCAACTTGTTCAGGAAAACCACTAAATTCGAGTGGTCAGACAAATGCGAAGACGCATTTCAAAAACTAAAGAGACGCCTAACAACAGCACCTATCCTTACCCTGCCTGAAGAAGAATGAGTACACCATTTATAGGATACTTCTAAGAATGGGTTGGGCTGTGTCTTAATACAGATGACAAGGTAATAGCTCACGCCTCTAAGCAACTTAAATCTTATGAGAAGAATTACCCCACTCATGATCTGGAGCTAGCTACAGTAGTTTTTGGCTTAAAAATATGACGACACTACCTGCATGGAGTGCTGTGCAAGATTTACCCTGATCACCAAAGCCAAAAGTATATCTTCACTCAAAATGAGATCAACTTAAGACAATGACGATGGTTGGAGTTCCTAAAGGGTTATGATTTATAAATTCAATATCATCCCAGAAAGGTGAACGTAGTGGCAGATGCTCTCAGTAGAAAGACGCAACATGGTTTAAATGCAATAACGAATACTCAACCTAAAATTTCGAGTGACTTAGAAACCATGGGTATTGAGCTTGTGTTACATGGTTACACAGATGGGTTAATAGCAACACTAGGGGTGCAACCTTCCATACTAGAAGAAATTAAGGCAAGTCAAAAGGATGATGCAAAGTTTGAAAAGCTAAGGTGCAATGTTGCATAGCGAAAACTGCCTGGTTTTGTAATACATGAAGATGAAACCTCAAGGTTTCAGAACAGACTATGCATGCCCAATAAAGACGAGTTGAAGAGAAAGATTTTAGAGGAAACCCATGACACTCGATACTCAGTACCCCCAGGAGGAACAAAAATGTATAGGGAACTGAGATAATTTTTCTTGTGGGAAAACATGAAAAGAGCGATTGCAGAGTATGTAGATAAGTGTTTGACGTGTCAAAAGGTGAAAGCTAAACACCAACACCCTGTGGGCGAATTGAGGCCTTTAGAAATGCCTACTTGTAAATGGGATTCAATTTCAATGGATTTTGTTATGGGATTGCCCCTTTCTGCTTCAAAGAAGAATGCTATTTGGGTTATTGTAGACAGACTCACCGAATCTGCCCGATTGATACCAAATCATGACACTTGGGGTGTAGAGAGACTGGCCCAGCTATATATCAAAGAAATAGCTCGACTGCATGGCATACCAAAGGATATAGTGTCTGACCGAGATTAAAGGTTCCAGGCTCAATTTTGGCAAGCCCTGCAAAAAGCTTTTGGCACCGAGTTAAATTTTAGCAGCTCATACCACCCTGAGACCGACAGACAACCTGAGAGGGTAAATCAAATCCTAGAAGATATGCTTAGGGCATGTGTGCTTGACTTCCAGGGAAAGTGAGAAGACTATCTACCATTGGTGGAGTTCTTCTACAATAAGAGTTATCAATTCACCATTAAAATGGCCCCTTTTGAAGCACTATATAGAAGAAAATGCAGAACCCCATTGTGTTGGAGTGAGCTTGATGAGGCATTAACCTTAGGGCTAGAGCTAATTCAAGAAACCGCTGAAATGATAAGGAAAATTCAAGAACATATCAAAGCAGCCCAAAGTAGACAGAAAAGTTATGCAGACAAAAGGAGAAAACCATTAGAGTTTCAAGTGGGGGATAAGGTATTTTTAAAAGTATCTCCAGTTAAAGTAGTTGGGAGATTCAACTTCAGGGGCAAACTGAGTCCCAGATACATCGGCCCTTATGAAATTATTAAGAAATTAAACCCTGTGGTTCACAGATTGGATCTACCAATAGAGCTTGCACATGTGCACAATCTTTTTCACATTTCACAGCTCCGAAAATATGTTCTAGACCCAAATCATATAATCATTACAAAGCCAGTAGAGGTTGCTAAAAAATTAGTGTACAAGGAGCGCCCCATATAGATAATAGACTACCGAGTTAAGCAACTTTGAAACAAAAGCATTCCTCTGGTTAAGGTCATATGGACCAACTATAATTCAACAGAGGCTACATGAGAAACTGAGGAAGACATGAGGAGCAAGTACCCACACCTCTTTTAGGTATGGACAATGTTTCTTTCCCCATTGTAAGTTTCGAGGATGAAACTTACTTTAAGGGGGGAACGCAATAACAGCCCGAACCTAAAATTTATGCTAATTATCTTGAATTGTTCTAATCATAAATTAATCAAGTTGGGCACCACATTTCAATTTATCATTTTATGTGCTATACATATGTATTTATGCATCGCAGGCTAAAACGACGATATGGCCTTGAAATAAACCTTGTAATGCTCCTTAAATAATTCCTTCGAGTTCTAATAAATATTTGAATACCTAATTGTAATAGGACTAAATTGTGAAGTAGTAATAATAATAATAATAAATGAACAAATATAGTAGTAATGTAATAATAACAATAAAAAGAAAATGAAGATGTCTTCTCCCAAATTTATATCTAAAGGATGTAAAATTTAAATTTATTAATTCCAGCTAAAATTATTACCTCAATTATACATATATATAATGATATCTAAAATATATATGTATATAATGAATGAAAATAAAAATAAATAAATGAAATTAAAAAACGTGGGTTGGATAAATTTGGATTAATATAAGAAAAACCTGGAAAAGGGGTTATGTGTCATCAAATGAAAGGGGTAAAAAGAGAAACAAAAAGGGGGGAAAGTGTAAGTAAACATTACCTAAACTAGCTAAATTAACTAAACCAAGTAAAATAACAAAAAAAACCCAAAAAAACCCCCCTCCGATCTCTCTGCCTGGCCCGTCTCCCCCCTCCTCTGTTTTCGTTGCTGCTGCCCTGCCCCTTTGGCGTTCTCTCGCCGATGACCACTGCCGTCCGACGACCCCCACGCCCCCGCCGTCCGACCTAGAGCCACCGGCCCCGACCATTATTCTCTCTTCTTTTAGTGTGTTCAAGTGATTGGGAGGTGAAACCCTAACTATACTTTAATCTAATTTTTTATCTTTTATATTAGAATTTTGTTAGTAAATGGTGTAATTATTATTGATAAGTATTCGTTTGCAAATTTCTTGAATCATTTGTGGTGGTTTGATTGAGTTTTGAACTTGGAAGATGCGGATGAATTGGTGAGTAAGGGGTTTGGACATTATGTTGGGTGTTTGTTGCTTATGGTGATGTTGAAATTGACTTTAAATACATATTTGAATGAGATTAACAAGGAAAATATGTGGAATGAATGAGTTATGACCATGAACGTTGAGAAACTAGGATTTATGGCTTGGATGATATTCAAGTTAATTATATGGATTATTAGTGTTTAAGTGAGCTAATTGGTGATTAAAATGAGAGATATATGCATATATATGAGGTTAATAAATGTTATGTTTTGACCACAACTAAATAATTAAGGATTGTGATTTAAATAAAAATACAAGGTTGATTTTGGGTTGTGTGGTGGTTTAAGCAAAGTATAATGAATGTTTGAATAAAAATAATGAGAATTGGGTGATTGACAATTGGGTGTGTATGTTATCACGAATTGGTGAGTGAGGTTAAGGTTGTGGTTTGGATGAGAAGTTAAGCTTATCCATGTTGCTTTAATTATGTTAGATTAATATTAGTTAATATTTGAATGAGGCTAATTATACTTGTGTTAGAAAGGTATTTGTGGTTATGGATATGGTGATTGATGTTCTTGGATGATGTTTATCCTAATTATGTTTATTTTCAATTATGTAGTTTCATTAGTATTTAAATAAGAAGTTCATACTAACTAGATGAGAATGCATGTTTATGAGGTGTGTGAGGACATATGTTATCAATGACGGCTACACTGATAATAAAAAGAGAAGTCAGGAGGATTTAAATCATGAATTGACTCCAAAAATTCACAAAAATTTCTTAATCTCACGCTAATTGAAAAAGTAACATCTGTGGAGTAGAAGTGAGACCACTGCTATCACTTCAAGCTGCTAGCAGGCGATTTTCACTAAGAGGATTTAAATTATGAATTGACTCCAGAAATTTACAAAAATTTCTTAATCTCACGCTAATTGAAAAAGTGACATCTGTGGATCAGAAGTGAGGCCACTACTGTCGCTTCAAGCTACTAGCAGGCAATTTTCACTAAAACGAAGAGAGATTTTCAAAGACCAGGTACGTACGTTGCCTGTGCTCTTCGAAAACTCACATGTTTCTCAAATCATGCAAAATCAATATGATATTCATACAATCAATCATTTTATGCAATGTTTTGTTACATAAGCAAATGGCCCCATCAATTATCAATCATCTGGGCTTATGCCCTTCAGTTTACCCGTGCGGTTGTAACTCAGGCTTTCCGATCAGCCTTTGAGGTGTGCACCTATCTCAAGATCGCTGCTGACGTCAACAAAGGGTCCACTTTCAGATAATAACCGGCAAATAAATTTTACTCATACATTCTCTTTCTCCTATTTGCAAAATAAAATGTTTTGAAATGCGGGCGCCCAACTAATTAAACTCAAAACTTATTTTATTGCACAAGAATGTACGTGCTGAGCTTCAACTCACATTTCCAATGATTTTATGTTTTCTGTTTTAGACAAAGGATGAGTAAACAGTCCTCCCACAGTCAAGCCAAAAGGTAGCAAGAAATGAAAGGGCATCACAATTACTTTTGCTGCGGTTTTGCTAGCCAAAAGCTTAAAGTGATTCACAAGCTAGTATCCTAAGAACTTGATGGTTGTATATTCTTTTTGGACATTACAGTTACTAGTCGAACTTTGAGTTCAGATGCATCACAACTTATATAAATGGTTGAATGTATGTTATTTCAATTATGGGTTGAGTCGGGTAATTAAGCGGGCAACGCAATGATACAGGTAACTCAAGTTAGCCTTGTTCCGTTACGAAACGGTGATAATGCCTCCAATTAAATGACTTCTGCTGCTAATCAATAATTTATGAGTCATTTTGGACTAATTATGCATTAGGAATTGGGGGCGTTATAGTTGTGGTATCAGGCCAGGTTAGCCATTCACTGTGAACATAGGACATTCAAAAACTAGGATGTATGTGTTTGAGAGAACAATATAAATAAATTGAGTTTTCCTTAGGGAAAATCTATGTGTAAATGTGGCTTATACCTTCTTTCTGCTATTTTCATGTTTAGATGGCCCATTCAGGAGTGCCTGCAGACTCGTATAACATTCACATGGCATCGCAGACTTCAGTAGCAGCTCATATCATATAGCCATGGTGGCCCACATTCAAGAGGACCCTCTGTCCGAATTTCATAATGTGATGGCCCGTGCGCGCAGACTGCTGTGGTCTTTACCTATTGTTGCCCCTTGGCACGAGTTTAGACTACGATACCACAACTTCATGGTTACAAGAGACCCAGGGCCCGATGCAGAGCGGTTTTAGATCTTAGGGGCTTGGTATGTGATTACTAAGGAACTATTGCTTTGAGAGGAGTTGGACTTTAGAGGCATCTCATATGATATCCATCCATGCATTTTTCTTGCCCTTGATATGCACCCACCTATTGTTCCACGCCCACCTCCACCGGCGCAGGGGCCACCACCCCCGTAGCCTCCCGTTCAGCTGCCACCTGCTTCTCCGCAGGCTAGCTCAGGAGATGAGCTTCATATAGTTGAGGAAGTACCGAGTTCCCCAGAGCTCAGAGAGGTGAGTTCTGATGAGGGTGAGATGGAGCATGAGGGTGAGATGGAGCTCGAAGGGCAAGAGGAAGAGCCAGAGGAGGAAGTGGGAGAGAATGAGCCCTTAGAGGAGGAGCTAGTGGGTCACGAGAGTGATCCTGAAAACGAGGATTTGGAGATGCAGGATTATGATAGCGACTCAGGAGAGAAGGACGATGATTCCTCTAACTATGATTACGATCCCTCTTGGGAACGTTAGGCATGACCCTACACTTGTTTATAGGTTAGGTCTATTTTGGTTATTTTGTTTCGGACAGCCGGTATAGTGTGATATTCTTTTGTTTGAGGCATGTACCTATGATGTATAAGGGTAGGCTAACATAACCAGCTGTGACGAGGTGTCCACCTTTTCTTTTGGGTTCGGGGCATATTTGACTTGGTAAGATAACTTCAGTTAGTGGGTAGGGTGAAGGATTAGGTTAAGAGCCTTAGTTAGAAGGCAGGGAAGGTTTTCGCGAAGTACTGTAATATTCTTTTGATTTTGCATCAACTTTCCATATGTATATATCTACATGTGTATGCAATAATGGTAATGTTTGAGTTAAATTAAGTTTTGATTCTGAATGATTACTGCTTCAGAATAATGTTAAGCAAATTGAGATAATAAACTTTGCTTATGTGATTTAGTATTACAGTATGTTAGAGCCTGTGAATAACAATCTGAATAGCAACGAAGATGAACCCCAGGGTTCAAGCAATCGGGTAAATGAAGACCCCCAGCAGGACCCTAGTGGAGACCCAACAGTGGCCTTAGAAGTGTCTAGTAGTGTGGAGGACCTGAATTATTGGAAGAATTTAGTAATTGAGCTGATGAAAACGATTCCTCCTGCATCCCCTATACCCCCTGTACCTCCATAAAACTCTTCAAAGTCTAACAAAGTAGCTGATAGGGTAGCTCGACGCAATCCTAAGGTTTATGATGGAAACCTTGACCTTGTAGAGCTGGAGGACTAGATTAGGAAAATCAAAAAGATATTTGCAGTACTTGAAGTGTCTGAAGAGAAAAAAGTCAACATAGGAAATTTCTATTTGGCTTGTGAAACAGATATCTGGTGGAGTACTGTAAAGATAAGTTACAAGGACTCGAGCTCACTTGGGCCAAGTTTCTTCAAGAGCTTAGGGCTAAATTCTATCCAATTGCAGTCCAACGACAAAAGGAGAAAGAATTTATGCAGTTAAGGATGAGTGGGAATATGACAGTAATGCAACATGCTGGCAAGTTTATGGAGTTATCAAGGTTCGCTCTAGATTTTATGGCAATCGAAAGGTTGAAGATGAGAAGGTTTAAGGAAGGTTTGGCCTTTTATATTCGGAATCAATTGGCAAGTCAGCCAATTCAAACTTACCAAGAGCTATACGAAAGAGCTGCTGAGGTGGAGAGAGCGAAGGGTGAGTTGAGGGCTTTGAATCCGGGAAACCCGAAGAGGAAGCAGAATGATCGCGGTACATCAAGCAAGAGTGTTGTGCATTTGCAAGTCAGCCAATTCAAACTTACCAAGAGCTGTACGAAAGAGCTGCTTAGGTGGAGAGAGCGAAGGGTGAGTTAAGGGCTTTGAATCCGAAAACCCGTAGAGGAAGTAGAATGATCGCGGTGCATCAAGCGAGAGTGTTGCGCAAAAGAAACCTACTGCTGTCCCTAACAAGAGTTGTCTAATGGCATCAAATGAGCCTTATGCCAAGTGTGGGCAAACAAACCATATTATAATTGACTACCGGGTAGGTGCTAACAAGTGCATATGGTGCGGAAGCCTCGACCATTCAATTACTACCTGCCCCCAAAAGACAAAAAGCTGTGGAAAAGGGAGTTGTAAGGCATGTACCACCCCTACGTCAGGGGAACCTACCCTCGAAGCCTCCAACGGTGGGACAAGTCTATATAATGAGCAAAAAGGAAGCTACGGTTTCTGGTACGGTTGTCACTGGAACTCTCTTTTTAAATTCAAAACCATTTTGTGCTTTATTTAAGTCGGGGCAACCCATTCATTTATATCCACTCAAGTTGCATTACAATTGAATTTGAAACAAAATAAGGAGTTGGTGAATTATAGAATTAATTTGCCAAATGGGCAAGGGATAGAATGTCTTGTCCTTTATAAGCATGTTCCTATTGTAATAGCTGAGCATGAGTCCCCTGGGGACTTGATTCAATTTGATATCTCAGAATTTGATATAATCTTGGGCATGGACTGGTTGGCTGTTTATGGGGCGAACATAGACTATAAGGACCTTAAGGTCACTTTAAGGGGCGCAGAAGGTCGGGAAGTATGCTTTTATGGGGAGAGATTTAGGAAGGAGTGTTCTATAATTTCAATCGTGAAGGCAAGCAAGATGCTAAGACAGGGGTGCATAGGATATTTGTGCTATGCCACCAAGGTTAAAGAAGAGGAGATAAAAACAGAAAATATTCCTGTAATTTGTGAATTTCCTTATGTTTCACCGGAGGAGTTACCGGGCCTACCTCCTTAAAAAGAAATTGATTTTGGGATTGAGTTAATTCCTGAGGCACAGCCCATTTCAAAAACCCTATATAGGATGACACCAACTGAACTCAAGGAGTTAAAAACAAAGTTAGATGAGTTATTGCAAAAAGCATTTATCAGGCCAAGTGTTTCTCCATAGGGAGCTCCAGTGTTGTTTGTGAAGAAAAATTATGGAACCCTAAAGTTGTGCATAGATTATTGAGAATTAAATAAAATAACCATTAAGAATAAGTACCATTTGCCTTGAATAGATGATCTCTTTGATCTGTTACAAGGAGTTAGGGTATTTTCAAAGATTGATTTAAGGCCTGGCTATCACCAGCTTAGAATTAAGCCAGAAGATATTCCTAAAACAGACTTCAGGACTAGATATGGCCACTATGAGTTTACAGTGATGCCTTTTGGGCTAACAAATGCTCCTACTGCATTCATGGATCTTATGGATAGAGTTTTCAGACCTTATCTGGACAAATTTGTGGTGGTTTTCATAGATGACATTCTAATATACTCCAAGGACAAGGAGGAGCATGCGAATCATTTGAGGATTGTGTTACAAGCTTTGAGGGAACATCAGTTGTATGTCAAACTGAAAAAGTGTGAGTTTTGGCTAACCAAAGTGACGTTTTTAAGGCATGTAGTTACTAATGAGGGAATCAAAGTTGATTCTCAGAAGATAAATGCGGTAATTGAGTGGCCTAGGCCCACCAATGTGACAGAAGTAAGGAGTTTTCTGGGTTTAGCGGGATATTATAGAAGGTTCATGAAAGATTTCTCAAAGATTGCATCTCCACTCACCAACTTGTTGAAGAAAACCACTAAATTCGAGTGGTCAGATGAATGTAAAGAGGCGTTTCAAAAACTAAAGAGACGCCTAACAACAGCGCCTATCCTTACCCTGCCTGAAGAAGAAAAAGAGTACACCATTTATAGTAATACTTCTAAGAACGGGTTAGGCTGTGTCTTAATGCAGATGACAAGGTAATAGCCTACATCTCCAGGAAACTCAAGCCTAAAGCCTAAAGTATATCTGGAGTTAGGTACGGTAGTTTTTGCCTTAAAAATTTGACGACACTATCTGTATGGAGTGTCGTGCAAGATTTACACTGATCACCAAAGCCTAAAGCATATCTTTACTCAAAAGGAGATCAACTTAAGACAACGATGATGGCTGAAGTTCCTAAAGGATTATGATTTACAAATTCAATATCATCCCGAAAAGACGAACGTGGTCGCAGATGCACTCAATAGAAAGACACAACATGGTTTAAATGCAATAACGAATACTCAACCTGAAATTTCGAGGGACCTCAAAACCATGGGTATCGAGATTGTGTTACCTGGTTACACAGATGGGTTAATAGCAACACTAGAGATGCAACCTTCCATACTAGAAGAAATTAAGGCAAGTCAAAAGGATGATGCAAAGCTTGAAAAGCTCAGGTGCAATGTTGCACAGGGAAAATCGTCTGGTTTTGTAATGCATGAAGATGAAACCTTGAGGTTTCAGAACAGACTGTGAGTGCCCAATAAAGAGGAGTTAAAGAGAAGGATTTTAGAGGAAGCCCATAACACTTGATACTTGGTGCACCCAGGAGGAATATAAATGAAAGGGATCTGACACAATTTTTCTGGTGGGAAAACATAAAAAGAGCGATTGCAGAGTATGTAGATAAGTGTTTGACGTGTCAAAAGGTGAAAGCTGAACACTAGCGCCCTGTGGGTGAATTGAGGCCTTTAGAAATACCTACTTGGAAATGGGATTCAATTTCAATGGATTTTGTTATGGGATTGTCCTTTTCTGCTTCAAAGAAGAATGCTATTTGGGTCATTGTAGACAGACTCACCAAATCGGCCCATTTGATACCACATCATGACACTTGAGGTGTAGAGAGACTGGCCCAGCTATATGTCAAAGAAATAGTTCGACTGCATGGCATACCAAAGGATATAGTGTCTGACCGAGATCGAACATTCCAGGCTCAATTTTGGCAAGCCCTGCAAAAAGCTTTTGGCACCAGGTTAAATTTTAGCAGCTCATACCACCCTGAGACCGACGGACAAACTGAGAGGGTAAATTAAATCCTAGAAGATATGCTTAGGGCATGTGTGCTTGACTTCTACGGAAGGCGGGAAGACTATCTACCATTGGTGGAGTTCTCCTACAATAATAGTTATCAATTCACCATTAAAATGGCCCCTTTTGAAGCACTACATAGAAGAGAATGCAGAACCCCATTGTGTTGGAGTGAGCTTGATGAGGCATTAACCTTAGGGCCATAGCTGATTCAAGAAACCCCTGAAATGATATGAAAAATTCAAGAACATATCAAAGCAGTCCAAAGCAGACAAAAAAGTTATGCAGACATAAGGAGAAAACCATTAGAGTTTCAAGTGGGGGATAAGGTATTTTTAAAAGTATCCCCAGTTAAAGGAGTTAGGAGATTCAACCTCAGGGGCAAACTGAGTCCCAGATACGTAGACCCTTATGAAATTATTGAGAAATTAAACCCTGTGGCTTACAAATTAGATTTACCAACAAAACTTGAGCATGTGCTCTATAATTGTGTTCCAGACCCAAATCATATCATCATTGCAGAGCCAGTAGAGGTTGCTAAAAACTTAATGTATGAGGAGCTCCCCATACTGATATTAGACTACCGAGTTAAGCATCTATGAAACGAAAGCATTCCTCTGGTTAAGGTCTTATGGACCAACCATAATTCAACAGAGGCTACATGAGAAACTGAGGAAGACATGAGGAGCAAGTACCCACACCTTTTGAGGTACGGACAATGCTTCTTTCCCCATTGAAGGTTTTGAGGACGAAACTTACTTTAAGGGGGAAAGGCTGCAAAAGCCCGAACCTAAAATTCATGCTAATTATCTTGAATTGTTCTAATCAGAAATTAATCAAGTTGGTTGCCGCATTTCAATTTATCATTTTATGTGTGTATACATGTATATTTATGCATCGCAGGTTGAAATGACGATTTGGCCTCGAAATGAACCTTGTAATGCTCCTCAAGTAATTCCTTCAAGTTCTAATAAATATTTGAATGCCTAACTGTAACAGGACTAAATTGTGAAGTAGTAATAATAATAATAATAAATGAACAAATATAGTAATAATGTAATAATAATAATAATAATAATAAGGAAATGACGATGTCTTCTCCCAAACTTGTCTCTAAAGGATGCAAAATTTAAATTTATTAATTCTAGCTAAAATTAATACTTCAATTATGCATACATATAATGATACCTAAAAATATATATATATGTATATAATGAATGAAAATAAAAATAAATAAATAAAATTAAAAAAGGGGGTTGGATAAATTTGGATAAATATAAGAAAAGTCTAGAAAAGGGGTTATGTGTCATGAAATAAAAGGGGTAAAAAGAGAAAAAAAAGGGGGGAAAGAGTAATTAAACATTGCCTGAACTAGCTAAATTAACTAAACCAAATAAAAACAACCAAAAAAAAACCCAAACAAAACCCCCTTCGATCTCTCTGCCTGGCCCGTCTCCCCCCTCCGCTGTTTTCGCTGCTGCTGCCGCCCTGCCCCTCTGGCGTTCTCCTACCGGCAACCACCGCTATCCGACAACCCCCACGCCGCCGCCGTCCAACCTAGAGCCGCCGGCCCCAACCGTTATTCTCTCTTCTTTTAGTGTGTTCAAGTGATTGGGAGGAGAAACCCTAACTATACTTTAATCCAATTTTTGATCTTTTATATTAGAATTTTGTTAGTAAAAGGTGTAATTATCATTGATAAGTATTCTTTGCAAATTTCTTGAATCATTTGTGGTGGTTTGACTGAGTTGTGAACTTAGAAGATGAGGATAAATTGGTGAGTAAGGGGTTTGGACATTATGTTGGGTGTTTGTTGTTTATGGTGATGTTGAAATTGATTTTAAATACATATTTGAATGAGATTAACAAGTAAAATATGTGGGATGAATGAGTTATGGCCGTGAATGTTGAGAAATTAGGGTTTATGGCTTGGATGATGGTCAAGTTAATTATATGGATTATTGGTGTTTAAGTGAGCTAATTGGTGACTAAAATCGGAGATATATGCATATGTAGGAGGTTAATAAATGTTATGTTTTGACCACAACTAAATAATTAAGGATTGTAATTTAAATAAAAATACAACATTGATTTTGGGTTATGTGGTGGTTTAAGCAAAGTATAATGAATGTTTGAATAAAAATAATGAGAATTGGGTGATTGAAACTTGGGCGTGTATGTTATCATGAATTGGGGAGTGAGGTTATGGTTGTGGTTTGGATAAGAAGTTAAGCTTATCCATGTTGCTTTAATTGCGTTAGATTAATATTAGTTAATATTTGAATGAGGTTAATGGGTTACACATGTGTTAGAAAGGTATGTGTGGTCATGGATATGGTGATTAATGTTCATGGATGATGTTTATCCTAATTATATTTGTTTTCAATTATGTAGTTTCATTAGTGTTTAAATAAGAAGTTCATGCTAACTAGAAGGGAATGTATGTATATGAGGTGTGTGCGGACATATGTTATGAATTAATTACTCAAGTGTAGATAGAGGGAGAGAAAGGAATAAGTAGTTTGTGAGTTGAAATAGCTAGCATAATATGTCTTTGTGGGTTCTTTCACTAATTCCACTAATAATAATTACATGATGGGGACTCAACTTAAACATAAACCCAAGTTCATAAAGTCACCTTAAACCATATCGTAAACCAAAGTTTAATGGCTAACAGTGACTTGTTAAAGAGGAAAACAATAGCGATAATAATATCGTTAATGATAATAATGCTAAAGATAAGGTGGCCATAATAATAATAATAATAACAATAATAATGATCATTGACGTCGTTGGTAACAAATTCAAGATAGATCACACTTTTATGTCATGATAATACATGGTAAAAGATAGTTAGTCATGGGAAGGAGAGGAACAAAAACAAAATAAATTGGAATGCAATTGAGTCATTAATGATGGCTACACTAATAATAAAAAGAGAAGTCAAGAGGATTTAAATCACGAATTGGCTCCAGAAATGTGCAAAAATTTCTTAATCTCGCGCCAATTGAAAAAGTGACATCTGTGGAGCAGAACTGAGGCCACTGCTATCGCTTTAAGCTGCTAGCAGGCAATTTTCACTAAAATAGAGAGAGATTTTCAAAGACCAGGCATGTACATTGCCTGTGTTCTTCGAAAACTCACATGCTTCTCAGACCATGCAAGATCAATATGATATTCATACAAGGAATCATCTTATGCAATGTTTTATCACATAAGTAAGTGGCCCCATCAATTATCAATCATCAGGGCTTATGCCCTTCAATTTACCCGCGCGGCTGCAACTCAGGCTTTCCGATCGGCCTTTGAGGTGTGCACCTATCTCAAGATCGCTGCAGACGTCAACAAGGGGTCCACTTCCAGATAATAACTGGCAAATAAATTTTACTCATACATTCTCTCTCTCCTATTTGCAGAATAAAATGTTTTGAAATGTGGGCGCCTGACTAATTAAACTCAAAGCTTATTTTACAGCATAGAAATGTACGTGCTGAGCTTCGACTCATATTTCCAATGTTTTTGTGTTTTCTGTTTTAGGCGAGGGACCAGTAAACAGTCCTCCCACAGAAAAACCAGGAGGTAGCGAGAAATGCAAGGGCGTCACAGTGATTTACAAGCTAGTATCCTAAGAACTTAACGGATGTGTATTCTTTTTGGACATCGCAGTTACCAGTCATACTTTTAGTTCATATGCATCAGAACTTATATAAATGGTTGAATGTATGTTATTTTAATTATGGGTTGAGTCGGGTAATTAAGTGGGCAACGCAATGATACAGGTAACTTCAGTTAGCCTTGTTCCGTTACGGAACGGCAGTAATGCCTCCAATTAAAAGACTTCCACTGCTAATCAACAATTTATGAGTCATTAGGTTAGACTAATCATGCATTAGGAATTGGGGGCGTTACAGTTGTGGTATCAGGTCAGGCTAGCCATTCACTGTGAACATAGGACGTTCAAAAACTAGGATGTATGTGTTTGAGAGAATAATATAAGTAAATTGAGTTTTCCTTAGGGAAAATCTATGCATAAATGTGGCTTATACCTTCTTTCTGCTATTTTCATGCTTAGATGGCCCATCCAGGAGTGCCTGTGGACCCGTATAACATTCACAGGGCACCGCAGACTTCAGCAGCGGCTCATATCTCTACCCCACATGCAGCCATGGTGGCCCACATACAGGAGGACCCTCTGTCCGAATTTCATGACGTGATGGCCCGTGCGCGCAGACTGTTGTGGTCTTTACCTGTCGTTGCCCCTTGGCACGAGTTTAGACTACGATGCCACGACTGCATGGTTACAGGAGACCCAGGGCCCGATGCAGAGCAGTTCTCGATCTTAGGGGCTTGGTATGTGATTACTAGGGAACTATCACTTCGAGAGGAGTTGGATTTTAGAGGCATCTCTTATAATGTCCTTCCATGCATTTTTCCTGCCCTTGATATGCCCCCGTAGCCTCCCGTTCACCCGCCACCGGCTTCTCCACAGGCTGGCTCAGGAGATGAGGTTCATATAGTCGAGGAAGTGCCGAGTTCCCCAGAGCTCATAGAGGTGAGTTCTTATTAGCGTGAGATAGAGCATGAGGGTGAGATGGAGCTTGAAGAGCCAGAGGAAGAGCGAGCGGAGGAAGTGGGAGAGAATGAGCCCATAGAGGAGGGGCTAGTGGGTCACGAGAGTGATCCTGAGGAGGAGGATTCGAAGATGCAGGATTATAACAGTGACTCAGGAAAGAGGATGATGATTCCTCTGACCCGGATTATGATCCCTCTCGGGATTATTAGGCGTGACCCTACTCTTGTTTATGAGTTAGGCTTGTTTTGGTTATTTTGTTTCGGACAACTAGTATAGTGTGATATTCTTTTGTTCATGGCATGTATCTATAATGTACATAAGTAGGCTAACGTAACTAGCTGTGACGAGGTGTCCGCCTTTTCTTTTTGGGTTCGGGGCGGATTTGACCTCGTAAGACAACTTTAGTTAGTGGTTAGGGTGAAGGATTAGGTTAGGAGCCTCAGCTAGAAGGCAAGGAAGGTCACCGCGAAGTACTGTAATATTCGTTTGGTTTTGTATGATCTTTCCATATGTATATATATACATGTGTACATAATAAAGGTAATGTTTGAGTTAAATTGAGTTTTGATTCTTAATGATTACTGCTTCAGAATAATGTTATGCAAATTGAGATAATAAACTTTGCTTATGTGATTTAGTATTACAGTATCTTAGAGCCTATGAATAACAATTAGAATAGCAAGGACCCCAGGGTTCAAGTAATCGGGTAAATGAGGACCCCCAGCAGGACCCTAGTGGAGACCCAACAGTGGCCTTGGAAGTGTCCAGTAGTGTGGAGGACCCAAATTATTAGAAGAATTTAGTAATTAAGCTGATGAAAAGGATTCCTCCTGCATCCCCAACACCCCCTGTACCTCCAGAAAACTCTTCAAAGTCTGACAAACTAGCGGATAGGGTAGCTCGACGCAACCCTAAGGTTTATGATGGAAACCTTGACCTTGAAGAGCTGGAGGACTGGATTAGGGGAATGGAAAAGATATTTGCAGTAGTTGAAGTGTCTGAAGAGAAAAAAGTCAACATAGGAACTTTCTATTTGGCTAGTGAAGCAGATATCTGGTGGAGTACTGTGAAAGATAAGTTATAAGGACCCGGCCTCACTTAGGCTAAGTTTCTTCAGGAGTTTAAGTCTAAATTCTATCCAATCACAGTCCAATGACAATCGGAGAAAGAATTTATGGAGTTAAAGATGAGTAGGAATATGACAGTAATGCAATATGCCTGCAAGTTTATGGAGTTAACAAGGTTCGCTTCAGATTTTGTGGCAATCAAAAGGCCGAAAATGAGAAGGTTTGAGGAAGGTTTAGCCTTTTATATTCGGAATTAATTGGCAGGCTAGCCAATTTAAACTTACCAAGTGCTGTACGAAAGAGCTGCTGAGGTAAAGAGAGTGAAAGGTGAGTTAAGGGCTCTGAATCCGGGAAACCCGAAGAGGAAGTGGAATGATCACGGTACGTTAAGCGAGAGTGTTATGTAGAAGAAACCTGCTGCTGGCCCTATCCAAAGTCGTGCTATGGCATCAAAGGAGCCTTATGCCCAGTGTGGGCGAACAAACCATACTACAGTTGAGTGTCGTGTAGGTACTAACAAGTGCATGTCGTGCGGAAGCCCCGACCATTCAATTACTACCTGCCCCCAAAGATAGAAAGCTGTAGAAAAGGGAGTTGTAAGGCCTATACCACCACCGCATTAAGGGAACTTGCCCTCGAAGCCTCCAACGGCAGGACGAGCCAACATAATGAGTAAAAAGGAAGCTACAGTTTTCGGTACGGTTGTCACTGGAATTCTCTTTTTAAATTCAAAACTATTTTATGTTTTATTTGACTCGAGGCAACTCATTCATTTATATCTACTCAAGTTGCATTACAATTGAATTTGAAACAAAATAAGGGGTTGGTGAAATATAGAATTAGTTTGCCAAATGAGCAAGCGATAGAATGTCTTGTCCTTTATAAGCATGTTCCTATTGTAATAGCTGAGCATGAGTTCCCTGGGGACTTGATTCAATTTGATATGTTAGAATTTGATATAATCTTGGGCATAAATTGGTTGACTGTTAATGGGGTGAACATAGACTGTAAGGACCTTAAGGTCACTTTAAGGGACGAAGAAGGTCGGAAAGTATGTTTTTATGGGGAGAGATTTAGGAATGAGTGTTCTATAATTTCAATCATGAAGGCAAGAAAGATGCTAAGACAGTGGTGCATAAGATATTTGTGTTATGCCACTGAGATAAAAGAAGAGGAGATACAAATAGAAAATATTTCTGTAGTTTGTGAATTTCCTGATGTTTTCCCTGAGGAGTTACCGGGCCTACCACCTCAAAACAAAATTGATTTTGAGATTGAGTTAATTCCTAGGGCACAACTTATTTCAAAAGCCCTATATAGGATGGTACCAACTGAACTCAAGGAGTTAAAAATCCAGTTGGACGAGTTAATGTAAAAAGAATTTATCAGGCCAAGTGTTTTCCAAAGGGAGCTCTAGTGCTGTTTGTGAAGAAAAAAGATGGAACCCTAAAGCTATGTATAGATTATCGAGAGTTAATAAAATAACCGTTAAGAACAAGTACCATTTGCCTCGAATAGATGATCTCTTTGATCAGTTACAAGGAGCTGAGGTATTTTCAAAGATTGATTTGAGGTTTGGCTATCACCAGCTTAGAAGCAAGCCGGCAGATATTCCCAAAACAGACTTCAGGACTAGATATGGCCATTATGAGTTTACTGTGATGCCTTTTGAGCTAGCAAATGCTCCTGCTGCATTCATAGATCTCATGAATAGAGTTTTCAGACCTTATCTGGATAAATTTGTGGTGGTTTTCATAGATGACATTCTGATATACTCCAAGGACAAGGAAGAGCATGTGAATCATTTGAGGACTGTGTTACAAACCTTGAGGGAATATCAGTAGTATGCCAAACTGAAAAAGTGTGAGTTTTGGCTAACCAAAATGACGTTTTGGGGGCATGTAGTTACCAAGGAGGGAATCAGAGTTGATCCTCAGAAGATAAATGTGGTAATTAAATGGCCTAGACCCACCAATGTGACAGAAGTAAGGAGTTTTTTGGGTTTAGCAGGATATTATAGAAGGTTCGTGAAAGATTTCTCGAAGATTGCATCTACACTCACTAACTTGTTGAAGAAAACCACTAAATTCGAGTGGTCAGACGAATGTAAAGAGGCATTTCAAAAACTAAAGAGACGCCTAACAACAGCGCCTATCCGTACACTGCCTGAAGAAGAAAAAGAGTACACCATTTATAGTAATATTTCTAAGAACGGGTTAGGCTGTGTCTTAATGCAGATGACAAGGTAATAGCCTACGCCTCTAGGCAACTCAAGCCTTATGAGAAGAATTACCCCACTCATGATCTGGAGTCAGGTACGGCAGTTTTTGCCTTAAAAATCTGACGACACTACCTGTATGGAGTGCCGTGCAAGATTTACACTGATCGCTAAAGCCTAAAGTATTTTTTTACTCAAAAGGAGATCAACTTAAGACAACGACGATGGATGGAGTCCCTAAAGGATTATGATTTACAAATACAATATCATCCCAGAAATGCGAACACAGTGGCAGATGCACTTAGTAAAAAGACCCAACATGGTTTAAATGCAATAACGAATACTCAACCTGAAATTTCGAGGGACCTCGAAACCATAGGTATCAAGCTTGTGTTACCTGGTTACACAGATGGGTTAATAGCAACACTAGAGGTGCAACCTTCCATACCAGAAGAAATTAAGGCAAGTCAAAAGGATGATGCAAAGCTTGAAAAGCTCAGGTGCAATGTTGCACAGGGAAAATCGCCCGGTTTTGTAACACATGAAGATGGAACCTTAAGGATTCAGAACGGACTGTGCGTGCCCAATAAAGAGGAGTTCAAGAGAAGGATTTTAGAGGAAGCCCATAACACTCGATACTCAGTACACTCAGAAGGAACAAAAATGTATTGGGATCTGAGACAATTTTTCTGGTGGGAAAACATGAAAAGAGCGATTGTAGAGTATGCAGATAAGTATTTGACGTGTCAAAAGGCGAATGCTGAACACCTATGTCCCGTGGGCGAATTGAGGCCTTTAAAAATATCGACTTGGAAATGGGATTCAATTTCAATGGATTTTCTTACGGGATTACCCCTTTCTGCTTCAAAGAAGAATGCTATTTCGGTCATTGTAGACAGACTCACAAAATCTGCCCGTTTGATACCAAATCACGACACTTGGGGTGTGGAGAGAATAGCCCAGCTATATGTCAAAGAAATAGTTCGACTGCATGGCATACTAAAGGATATAGTGTCTAACTGAGATCAAAGGTTCTAGGCTTAATTTTAGCAAGCACTGTAAAAAGCTTTCGGCCCCAAGTTAAATTTTAGTAGCTCATACCATCCTGAGACCGACGGACAAACGAAGAGGGCAAATCAAATCCTAGAGGATATGCTCAGGGCATGTGTGCTTGACTTCCAGGGAAAGTAGGAAGGCTATCTACCGTTGGTGGAGTTCTCCTACAATAATAGTTATCAATTCACCATTAAAATGGCCCCTTTTAAAGCACTGTATGGAAGAAAATTCAGAACCCCATTGTGTTGGAGTGAGCTTGAGGAGGCATTAACCTTAGGGCCAGAGCTGATTCAAAAAACCACTTAAATAATAAGGAAAATTCACGAACATATCAAAGCAGTCCAAAGCAGACAGAAAAGTTATGCAGACAAAAGGAGAAAACCATTAGAGTTTAAGTGAGGGATAAGGTATTTTTTAAAGTTTTCCGAGTTAAAGGAGTTAGGGGGTTCAACCTCAGGGGCAAACTGAGTCCCAGATACATCGGCCCTTATAAAATTATTGAGAAAACCCTGTGGCTTACAGATTGGATCTACCAACAGAACTTGAGCATGTGCACAATCTTTTTCACATTTCACAGCTCCGAAAAAATATTCCAGACCCAAATCATATCATCAATAGAGGTTGCTAAAAACTTAATGTATGAGGAGCACCCCGTATGGATATTAGACTACCGAGTTAAGCAACTTTAAAACAAAAGCATTCCTCTGGTTAAGGTCTTACGGACCAACCATAATTCAACAGATGCTACATGAGAAACTGAGGAAGAGATGAGGAGCAAGTACCCACACCTCTTTTCGGTAAGAACAATGTTTCTTTCCCCATTGCAAGTTTCGAGGACGAAACTTACTTTAAGGGGGGAAGGCTGTAACAGCCTGAACCTAAAATTCAGGCTAATCATCTTGAATTATTCTAATTACAAATTAATCAAGTTGGGCGCCGCATTTCAATTTGTCATTTTATGTGTGCATACATATGTATTTATGTATCGCATGTTGAAACGACGATGTGGTCTCGAAATGAACCTTGTAATGCTCCTTGAATAATTCCTTCAAGTTCTAATAAATATTTGAATACCTAATTTTAAAAGGACTAAATTGTGAAGTGATAATACTAATAATAAATGAACAATTATAGTAGTAATGTAACAATAACAATAAAAAGAAAATAAGGATCTCTTCTCCCAAATTTATATCTAAAGGATGTAAAATTCAAATTTATTAATTCTAGATAAAATTATTACCTCAATTATACATATATACAATGATATCTAAAAATGTATATGTGTATATAATGAATGAAAATAAAAATAAATAAATAAAATTTTAAAAAGGGGGTTGGATAAATTTGGATAAATATAAGAAAAACCTAGAAAAGGGGTTATGTGTCATCAAATGAAAGGGGTAAAAAGAGAAAAAAGGGGGGAAAGAGTAATTAAACATTACCTAAACTAGCTAAATTAACCAAACCAAGTAAAAAAAACCAAAACAAACCCAAACAAAACCCCCTCCGATCTCTCTACCGGGCCCGTCTTTCCCCCTCCCCTGTTTTCGCTGCTGCTGCCCTGCCCCTCTGGCGTTCTCCTGCCGGCGACCACCGCCGTCTGGTGACCCCCACGCCGCTGCCATTCCTGCCCCGCTGCCGCCCAACCTAGAGCCACTGGTCCCGACCGTTATTCTTTCTTCTTTTAGTGTGGTCAAGTGATTGGGAGGTGAAACCCTAACCATACTGTAATCCAATTTTTGATCTTTTATATTAGAATTTTGTTAGTAAGTGGTGTAAGTATCATTGATAAGTATTCCTTTGCAAATTTCTTGAATCATTTGTGGTGGTTTGATTGAGTTATGAGCTTGGAAGATGAGGATGAATTGGTGGCTAAGGGGTTTGGACATTATGTTGGTTGTTTGTTGTTTATGGTGATGTTGAAATTGATTTTAAACACATATTTGAATGAGATTAACAAGGAAAATATGTGGGATAAATGAGCTATGGCCATCAATGTTGAGAAATCAGGGTTTATCGCTTGGATGATATTCAAGTTAATTACATGCATTATCAGTGTTTAAGTGAGCTAATTAGTGATTAAAATGGGAGATGTATGCATATATATGAGGTTAATAAATGTTATGTTTTGACCACAACTAAATAATTAAGGATTGTGATTTAAATAAAAATACAAGGTTGATTTTGGGTTATGTGGTGGTTTAAGCAAAGTACAATGAATGTTTCAATAAAAATAATGAGAATTGGGTGATTGAAGCTTAGTTGTGTACGTTATCAGGGATTGGTGAGTGAGGTTAAGGTTGCGGTTTGGATGAGAAGTTAAGCTTATCCATGTTGCTTTAATTGTGTTAGATTAATATTAGTTAATATTTGAATGAGGCTACTGGGTTATACATGTGTTGGAAAGGTTTGTGTGGTCATGGATATGGTGATTAATGTTCTTGGACGATGTTTATCCTAATTATGTTTATTTTTAATTATGTAGCTTCATTAGTGTTTAAATAAGAAGTTCATGCTAACTAGATACAAATGTATGTATATGAGGTGTGTGAGGACATAGGTTTTGAATTAATTACTCAAGTGTAGATAGAGGGAGAGAAAGGAATAAGTAGTTTGTGAGTTGAAATAGCTAGCATAATATGTCTATGTGGGTTATTTAACTAATAATAATTGCATGATGGGGACTCAACTTAAACCTGAACCCAAGTTCGTAAAGTTGCCTTAAACCGTATCGTAAACCAAAGTTTAATGGCCAATAGCGATTTGCTAAAGAGGAAAACGATAGCGATAATAATATCGTTAATAATAATTATGCTAAAGATAAGGTGGCCATAATAATAATAATGACAACAACAATAATGATCGTTGATGTCGTTAACAATAAATTCAAGATAGATCACAGTTTATGTCATGATAATACGTGATAAAAGATTGTTAGTAGTGGGTAGGAGAGGAACAAAAACAAAATGAGTTGGAACCCAATTGAGTTATTAATGATGGCTACACTAATAATAAAAAAGAGAAGTCAAGAAGATTTAAATCATGAATTGACTCCAGAAATTTACAAAAATTTCTTAATCTCGCGCTAATTTAAAAAGTGACATTTGTGGAGCAAGAGTGAGGCCACTGTTGTTGCTTCAAGCTGGTAGCAGGTAATTTTCATTGAAACGGGGAGAGATTTTCAAAGACCAGGTACGTGCATTGCCTGTGCTCTTTGAAAACTCACATGTTTCTCAAACCATGCAAAATCAATATGATATTCACACAATGAATCATTTTATACAATGTTTTGTCATGTAAGCAAGTGGCCCCATCAATTATCAATCATCAGGGCTTATGCCCTTCAATTTTCCCACACAACTGTAACTCAGGCTTTCTGATTGGCCTTTGAGGTGTGCACCTATCTCAAGATCACTGCAGACATCAACAAAGGGTCCACTTCCAAATAATAACCGGCAAATAAATTTTACTCATACATTCTCTCTCTCTCCTGTTTGCAGAATAAAATGTTTTGAAATGTGGGCGCTCGACTAATTAAACTCAAAGCTTATTTTACTGCATAGAAATGTACGTGCTCAGCTTCAGCTCATATTTCCAATGTTTTCATGTTTTCTATTTTAGGTAAGGAATCAGTAAACAGTCCTCCTGCAGACAAGCCAAGAGGTAGCAAGAAATGAAAGGGCATCACAATTCCTTTTGCTGCGGTTTCGATAGCTAAAAGCACAAAGTGATTCACAAGCTAGTATCCTAAGAACTTGATGGCTGCGTATGCTTTTTGGACATTACAGTTACTAGTCGTACTTTGAGTTCAGATGCATCACAACTTATATAAATGGTTGAATGTATGTTATTTCAATTATGGGTTGAGTCGGGTAATTAAGTGGGCAATGCAATGATGCAGGTATCTCAAGTTAGCCTTGTTCCGTTACGGAACGACGGTAATACCTCCAATTAAAAGACTTCTGCTGCTAATCAATAATTTATCAGTCATTAGGTTGGACTAATCATGCATTAGGAATTGGGGGCGTTACATTTGTGGTATCAGGCTAGGTTAGCTAATCACTGTGAGCATGGGACGTTCAAAAACTAGGATGTATGTGTTTTAGAGAATAATATAAGTAAATTGAGTTTCCCTTAGGGAAAATCTATGTGTAAATGTGGCTGGTACCTACTTTCTGTTATTTTTATGTTTAGATGGCTCATCTAGTAGTGCCTGCGGACCCGTGTAACATTCACATAGCACCGCAGACTTTAGTAGTGGCTCATATCTCTTCCCTGCATGCGGCCATGGTGGCCCACATGCAGAAGGACCCTCTGTCTGAATTTCATAACGTAATGGCCCGTGCGCGCAGACTGCTATAGTCTTTACCTATCACTGCCCCTTAGCACGAGTTTAGACTACGATACCACGACTTCATGGTTACAGGAGACCCAAGGCCCGATGCGGAGCAGTTCCAGATCTTAGGAGCTTGGTATGTGATTACTAGGGAACTATCACTTCAAGAGGCGTTGCAGTTTAGAGGCATCTCTTATGATATCCTTCCATGCATTTTTCCTACCCTTGACATGCACCCACCTATCGTTCCACCCCCACCTCCGCCGGCATAGGGGCCATCGCCCCCGGAGCCTCCCGTTCAGCCACCACATGCTTCTCCGCAGGCTGGCTCAGAAGATGAGGTTCATCTAGTCGACAAAGTGACGAGTTCCCTAGAGCTCATAGAGGTGAGTTCTGATAAGGGTGAGATGGAGCATGAGGGTGAGATGGAGCTTAAAGAGCCAGAGGAAGAGCCAGAGCAGGAAGTGGGAGAGAATGAGCCTTTAGAAGAGGGGTTAGTGGGTCACGAGAGTGATCCTGAGGACGACGATTCGGAGATGCAGGATTATGACAATGACTCAGGTGAGAAGGGTGATGATTCCTCTGACCCTGATTATGATCCCTCTCGGGATCGTGGGGCATGACCCTACTTTGGTTTATGGGTTAGGCCTATTTTGGTTATTTTGTTTCGGGCAGCTAGTATAGTGTGATATTCTTTTGTTTGTGGCATGTATCTATGATGTATGAGGGTAGGCTAACGTAACCAGCTATGATGAGGTGTCCGCCTTTTCTTTTTGGGTTCGGGGCAGATGTGACTTGGTAAGACAACTTCAATTAGTGGGTAGGGTGAAAGATTAGGTTAGGACCCTCAGTTAGAAGGCAGGAAGGTTGTCGCGAAGTACTGTAATATTCTTTTGATTTTGTATGAACTTTCCGTATGTATATATGTACATGTGTGTGCAATAGTGGTAATGTTTGAGTTAAATTGAGTTTTGATTTTGAATGATTACTGCTTCGGAACAATGTTATTCAAATTGAGATAATAAACTTTGCTTATGTGATTTAGTATTACAGTATCTTAGAGCCTATGAATAACAATTAGAAGAGTAAGGAAGATGAACCCCGGGGTTCAAGTAATCGGGTAAATAAGGACCCCCAACAGGACCCTAGTGGAGACCCAATAGTGGCCTTGGAAGTGTCTAGTAGTGTGGAGGACCCGAATTATTGGAAGAATTTAGTAATTGAGCTGATGAAAAGGATTCCTCCTGCATCCCCTACACCCCCTGTACCTTCAGAAAATTCTTCAAAGTCTGACAAATTAGCTGATAGGGTAGCTCGACGCAACCCTAAAGTTTGTGATGGAAACATTGACCTTGTAGAGCTGAAGGACTGGATTAGGGGAATGGAAAAGATATTTACAGTAGTTAAAGTGCCTGAAGAGAAAAAAGTCAACATAGGAACTTTCCATTTGGCTAGTGAAGTAGATATCTAGCAGAGTACTGTGAAAGATAAGTTACAAGGGCCCAAGCTCACTTGGGCTAATTTTCTTCAGGAGCTTAGGGCTAAATTCTATCCAATCACAGTCCAACGTCAAAAGGAGAAAGAATTTATGGAGTTAAGGATGAGTCGGAATATGACAGTAATGCAATATGCTCGTAAGTTTATGGAGTTACCAAGGTTCGCTCCGGATTTTATGGCAATTGAACGGTTGAAAATGAGAAGGTTTGAGGAAGGATCAGCCTTTTATATTCGGAATCAATTGGTAGGCTAGCCTATTCAAACTTACCAAGAGTTGTACGAAAGAGCTGGTGAGGTGGAGAGAGTGAAGGGTGAGTTAAGGGCTTTGAATCTGGGAAACCCGAAGAGGAAGTGGAATGATCGCGGTCTGTCAAGCGAGAGTGTTACGCAGAGGAAATCTACCGCTGGCCCTAGCAAGAGTCATCCAATGGCATCAAAGGAGCCTTATGCCAAGTGTGGGTGAACAAACCATACAACGGTTAAGTGCTGTGTAGGTACTAACAAGTGCATATGGTGCGGAAGCCTCGACCATTCAATTGCTACCTACCCCCCAAGACAGAAAGCTGTGGAAAAGGGAGTTGTAAGGCCTGTACCACCTCCGCGTCAAGGGAACTTTCCCTTGAAGCCTCCAATGGCAGGACAAGCCTACATAATGAGCAAAAAGGAAGCTACAGTTTCTAGTATGGTTGTCACTAGAACTCTCTTTTTAAATTCAAAACCATTGTGTGTTTTATTTGACTCGAGGCAACTCATTCATTTATATCCACTCAAGTTGCATTACAATTGAATTTGAAACAAAATAAGGAGTTGGTGAACTATAGAATTAGTTTGCCAAGTGGACAAGCGATAGAATGTCTTATCCTTTATAAGCATGCTCCTATTGTAATAGCTGAGCATGAGTTCCCTTGGGACTTGATTCAATTTGATATGTCAGAATTTGATATAAGCTTGGGCATGGACTGATTGACAGTTTATGGGGCAAACATAGACTGTAAGGACCTTAAGATCACTTTAAGGGGCACAGAAGGTCGGGAAGTATGTTTTTATGGGGAGAGATTTAGGGAGGAGTGTTCTGTAATTTCAATCATGAAGGCAGGCAAGATGCTAAGACAGGGGAGCATAGGATATTTGTGTTATGCCACCGAGGTTAAAGAAGAGGAGATAAAAATAGAAAATATTCATGTAGTTTGTGAATTTCCTGATGTTTTCCCTAAGGAGTTACTGGGCCTACCTCCTCAAAAGGAAATTGATTTTGAGATTGAGTTAATTCCTGGGGAACAGCCCATTCAAAAGCCCTATATAGGATGGCACCAACTGAACTCAAGGAGTTGAAAACCCAGCTAGACGAGTTATTGTAAAAAGGATTTATCAGGCCAAGTGTTTCCCCATGGGGAGCTCCAGTGTTGCTTGGGAAGAAAAAGGATGGAACCCTAACATTGTGCATAGATTATCGAGAGTTAAATAAAATAACCATTAAGAATAAGTACCATTTGCCTTGAATAGATGATCTCTTTGATCAGTTACAAGGAGCTGGGGTATTTTTAAAAATTGATTTGAGGTCTGGCTATCACCAGCTTAGAATTAAGCCGTAGGATATTCCCAAAATAGACTCCAGGGTTAGATATGGTCACCATGAGTTTACTGTGATGCCTTTTGGGCTAACAAATGCTCTTGCTACATTCATGGATCTCATGAATAGAGTTTTCAGACCTTATCTAGATAAATTTATGGTGGTTTTCATAGATGACATTCTGATATACTCCAAGGATAAGGAGGAGCATGCGAATCATTTGAGGACTGTGTTACAAACCTTGAGGGAACATCAGTTGTATGCCAACTAAAAAACTGTGAGTTTTGGCTAACCAAAGTGAGATTTTCGGGGCATGTAGTTACTAAGGAGGGGATTAAACTTGATCCTCAGAAGCTAAATGCGGTAATTGAATGGCCTAGACCCACCAATGTGACAGAAGTAAGGAGTTTTCTGGGCTTAGTAGGATATTATAGAAGGTTTGTAAAAAATTTCTCGAAGATTGCATCTCCACTCACCAACTTGTTGAAGAAAACCACTAAATTCAAGTGGTCAGACGAATGTAAAGAGGCATTTCAAAAACTAAAGAGACGCCTAACAACAGCGCTTATCCTTACCCTGCCTGAAGAAGAAAAAGAGTACACCATTTATAGTGATACTTCTAAGAACGGGTTAGGCTGTGTCTTAATACAGATGACAAGGTAATAGCCTACGCCTCTAGGCAACTCAAGCCTTACAAGAAGAATTACCCCACTCATGATCTGGAGTTAGCTGCGGTAACTTTTGCCTTAAAAATCTGACGACACTACCTGTATCGAGTGCCGTGCAAGATTTACACTGATCACCAAAGCCTAAAGTATATCCTTACTCAAAAGGAGATCAACTTAAGAAAACGACGATGGCTGGAGTTCCTAAAGGATTATGATCTGCAAATTCAATATCATCCCGGAAAGGCAAACGTAGTGGCAGATGCACTCAATAGAAGGACCCAACATTGTTTAAGTGCAATAACATATACTCAACCAGAAATTTTGAGGGACCTCGAAACCATGGGTAATGAGCTTGTGTTACCTGGTTACATAGATGGGTTAATAGCAACACTAGAGATGCAACCTTTCATACTAGAAGAAATTAAGGCAAGTCAAAAGGATGAGGCAAAGCTTGAAAAGGTCAGGTGCAATGTTGCATAGGAAAAATCATCTGGTTTTGTAATATATGAAGATGGAACCTTGAGGTTTCAGAATAGACTGTGCGTGTCCAATAAAAAGGAGTTGAAGAGAAGGATTTTAGAGGAGGCCCATAACACTTGATACTCAGTACACCCAGGAGGAACAAAAACGTATAGGGATCTGAGACAAATTTTCTGGTAGGAAAACATAAAAAGAGCAATTGCAGAGTATGTAGATAAGTGTTTGACGTGTCAAAAGCTGAAAGCTAAACACCAGTGCCCTGTGGGCGAATTGAGGCCGTTAGATATACCTACTTGGAAATGGGATTCAATTTCAATGGATTTTGTTATGGGATTGCCCCTTTCTGCTTCAAAAAAGAATGTTATTTGGGTCATTGTAGACAGACTCACCAAATCTGCCCGTTTAATGCCAAATCATGATACTTGGGGTGTAGAGGGACCGGCCCAACTATATGTCAAAGAAATAGTTCGACTGCATGGCGTACCAAAGGATATAGTGTCTGACCGAGATCAAAGGTTCTAGTCTCAATTTTGGTAAGCCCTGCAAGAAGCTTTTGGCACCAAGTTAAATTTTAGCAGCTCATACCACCCTGAGACCGACGAACAAACTGAGAGGGTAAATCAAATCCTGGAAGATATACTTAGGGCATGTGTGCTTGACTTCTAGGGAAAGTGGGTAGACCATCTACCATTGGTGGAGTTCTCCTATAATAACAGTTATCAATTCACCATTACAATGGCCCCTTTTGAAGCACTATATGGAAGAAAATGCAGAACCCCATTGTCTTGGAGTGAGCTTGATAAGGCATTAACCTTAGGGCCAGAGCTGATTCAAGAAACCACTGAAATGAGAAGGAAAATTCAAGAACATTTCAAAGCAGCCCAAAGTGGACAGAAAAGTTATGCAGACAAACGGAGAAAACCATTAGAGTTTCAGGTGGGGGATAAGGTTTTTTTAAAAGTATCCCCAGTTAAAGGAGTTAGGAGATTCAACCTCAGGGGCAAACTGAGTCCCAGATACATCGGCCCTTATGAAATTATTAAGAAATTAAACCCTGTGGCTTACAGATTGGATCTACTAATGGAACTTGAGCATGTGCACAATATTTTTTACATTTTAAAACTCCGAAAATATGTTCCAGACCCAAATCATATCATCATTGCAGAGCCAGTAAAGGTTGCTAAAAACTTAATGTACAAGGAGCGCCCCGTGCAGATATTAGACTATTAAGTTAAGCAACTTTGAAACAAAAGCATTCCTCTGGTTAAGGTCTTGTGGACCAACCATAATTCAATAGAGGCTACATGAGAAACTAAGGAAGACATGAGGAGCAACTACCCACACCTCTTTTAGGTACGGACAATGTTTCTTTCGCCATTGCAAGTTTCGAGGACGAAACTTACTTTGAGTGGGAAAGGCTGTAACAGCTCGAACCTAAAATTCATGCCAATTATCTTGAATTGTTCTAATCACAAATTAATCAAGTTGGGCGCCACATTTCAATTTATCATTTTATGTGTGCATGCATATGTATTTATGCATCACAGGTTGAAACGACGATGTGGCCTCGAAATGAACCTTGTAACGCTTCTTAAATAATTCCTTCAAGTTCTGATAAATATTTGAATGCTTAATTGTAAAAGGACTAAATTGTGAAGCAATAACAATAATAATAAATAAACAGATATAGTAATAATGTAATGGCAATAATAAAAAGAAAATGAGGGTGTCTTCTTGCAAATTTATATCTAAAGGATGTAAAATTTAAATTTATTAATTCTGACTAAAATTATTACTTTAATTATGCATATATAAAATGATATCCAAAAATATATCTATGTATATAATGAATGAAAATAAAAATAAATAAATAAAATTAAAAAAAGGGGGTTGGATAAATTTGGATAAATATAAGAAAAACCTAGAAAAGGGGTTATGTGTCATCAAATGGAAGGGGTAAAAAGAGGGGAAAAAGGGGGGGAAAGAGTGATTAAACATTACCTGAACTAGCTAAATTAACTCAAACATTACCTTTATTGCATACACATGTACATATATACATATAGAAAGTTCATATAAAATCAAAAGAATATTACAGTACTTCGCGATGACCTTCCCTGCCTTCTAACTGAAGCTCCTAACCTAATCCTTCACCCTACCCACTAACTAAAGCTGCCTTACCAAGTCAAATCCGCCCCGAACCCAAAACAAAAAGGCAGACACCTCGTCACAGTTGGTTACATTAGCCTACCTATATATGTCATAGATACATGCCACGAACAAAAGAATATCACACTATACCAGCTACCGAAACAAAATAGCCAAAACAGGCCTAACCCATAAACAAGATTAGGGTCATGCCTAACGATCTTGAGAGGGATCGTAATCAGAGTTAGAGGAATCATCATCCTTCTCTCCTGAGTCACTTTCATAATCCTACATCTCTGAATCCTCGTCCTCAGGATCACTCTCGTGACCCACGCCCCTCCTTTAAGGGCTCATTCTCTCCCATTTCCTCCTCTGGCTTTTCCTCTGGCTCTTCAAGCTCCATCTCACCTTCATGCTCCATCTCACCCTTATCAGAACTCACCTCTATGAGCTCTAGGGAACTCGGCATTTCCTCGACTATATGAACCTCATCTCCTGAGCCAACCTGTGTAGAAGCAGGTGGTGGTTGAACAGGAGGCTGCGGGGCCGGTGGCCCCTGGGCCGGTGGAGGTAGGGGTGGGACGATAGGTGGGTGCATATCAAGGGCAGGAAAAATGCATGGAAGGATATCATAAGAGATGCCTCTAAACTCCAGCTCCTCTCGAAGCGATAGTTCCCTAGAAATCACATACCAAGCCCCTAAGATCTGGAACCGCTCCGCATTGGGCCCTGGGTCTCCTATAACCATGAAGTCGTGTTATCGTAGTCTAAACTCGTGCCAAGGGGCAGCAATAGGTAAAGACCGTAGCAGTCTGTGCACACTAGCCATCACGTCATGAAATTCGGACAGAGGGTCCTCCTGCATGTGGGCCACCATGGCCACATGCAGGGTAGAGATATGAGCCGCTACTGAAGTCTGCGATGCCATGTGAATGTTATACGGGTCCACAGGCACTCCTAGATGAGCCATCTAAAAATTAAAATAACAGAAAGAAGGTACAAGCCACATTTACACATAGATTTTCCCTAAGGAAAACTCAATTTACTTATATTATTCTCTCAAACACATACATCCTAGCTTTTGAACGTCCTATGCTCACAGTGATTGGCTAACCTTGCCTGATACCACAACTGTAATGCCCCCAATTCCTAATGCATCATTAGCCCAACCTAATGACTCATAAATGATTGATTAGCAGCGGAAGTCTTTTAATTGGAGGCATTACCGCCGTTCCGTAATGGATCAAGGCTACCTGAAGTTACCTGTATCATTGCATTGCCCAATTAATTACCCGGCTCAACCCATAATTGAAATAACATACATTCACCATTTATATAAGTTGTGATGCATCTTAACTCAAAGTATGACTAGTAACTATGATGTCTACAAAGAATACACAACCATCAAGTTCTTAGGATACTAGCTTGTAAATCACTGTGAGCTTTTGGCTAGCGAAACTGCAGTAAAAGGAATTATGATGCCCTTTCATTTCTTGCTACCTCATGGTTTGTCCATGGGAGGACTGTTTGCTGATTCCTTCCCTAAAACAGAAAACAGAAAACATTGAAAATATGAGCCGAAGCTCAGCACGTACATTCCTATGTAGTAAAATAGGGTTTGAATTTAATCAGTTGGGCGCTCGCATTTCAAAACATTTTATTCTGCAAATAGGAGGGAGACAATGTATGAGTAAAATTTATTTACCGGTTATTATCTGGAAATGGACCCCTTGTTGATGTCTGCAGTGATCTTGAGATAGGTGCACACCTCAAAGGCCGATCGGAAAGCCTAAGTTGCAGCCGCACGGGTTAGTTGAAGGGCATAAGCCCTGATGATTGATAATTGATGGGCCCACTTGCTTATGTGACAAAACATTGCATAAAATGATTTATTGTATGAATATCATATTGATTTTGCATGGTTTGAGAAACATGTGAGTTCTCGAAGAGCACAGGCAACGTACGTACCTGATCTTTGAAAATCTCTCTCCGTTTTAGTGAAAATTGACTGCTAGCAGCTTGAAGCGACAATAGTGGCCTCACTTCTGCTCCACAGATGTCACTTTTTCAATTAGCGCGGGATTAAGAAATTTTTGTAAATTTCTGGAGTCAATTCATGATTTAAATCCTCTTGACTTCTCCTTTTATTATTAGTGTAGCCATCATTAATAACTTAATTGGGTTCTAATTCATTTTGTTTTTGTTCCTCTCCTTCCTACGACTAACGATCTTTTACCACATATTATCATGACATAAAACTGTGATATTTCTTGAATTTATTATTAACGACGTCAACGATCATTATTATTGTTATTATTATTATTATTATGGCCACCTTATCTTTAGTATAATTATTATTAACGATATTATTATCGCTATTGTTTTCCTCTTTAACAAATCACTGTTGGCCATTAAACTTTGGTTTACGATACAGTTTAAGGTAACTTTATGAACTTGGGTTCAGGTTTAAGTTGAGTCCCCATCATGCAATTATTATTAGTGAAATAACCCACAAAGACATATTATGCTAGCTATTTCAACTCATAAACTACTTAATCCTTTCTCTCCCTCTATCTACACTTGAGTAATTAATTCGTAACATATGGCCTCACACACCTCATATACATACATTCCCATCTAGTCAGCATGAGCTTTTTATTTAAACACTAATGAAACTACATAATTGAAAATAAACATAATTAGGATAAACATCATCCAAGAACATTAATCACCATATCCATGACCACACATACCTTTCCAACACATGTATAACCCATTAGCCTCATTCAAATATTAACTAATATTAATCTAACACAATTAAAGCAACATGGATAAGCTTAAATTGAGTTTTGATTCTGAGTGATTACTACTTTAGAATAATGTTATGCAAATTGAGATATTAAACTTTGCTTATGTGATTTAGTGTTACAGTATGTTAGAGCCTGTGAATAACAATCAGAATAGCAAGGAAGATGAACCCCATGGTTCAAGTAATTGGGTAAATGAGGACCCCTAGCAGGACCCTAATGAAACCCAATAGTGGCCTTAGAAGTGTCTAGTAGTGTGGAGGACCTGAATTATTAGAAGAATTTAGTAATTGAGCTGATGAAAAGGATTCCTCCTACCCCTACACCCCCTGTACCTTCAGAAAACTCTTCAAAGTCTGACAAATTAGCTGATAGGGAGTTTATGATGGAAACGTTGACCTTGTAGAGCTGAAGGACTGGATTAGGGGAATGGAAAAGATATTTGCAGTAGTTGAAGTGTATGAAGGGAAAAAAGTCAACATAGAAACTTTCCATTTAGCTAGTGAAGCAGATATCTAGTGCAGTACTGTGAAAGATAAGTTACAAGGACCCAAGCTCACTTGGGCTAAATTTCTTCAAGAGCTTAGGGCTAAATTTTATCCGATCACAATCCAACGATAAAAGGGGAAAGAATTTATAGAGTTAAAGATGAGTGGGAATATGACAGTAATGCAATATGCTCGTAACTTTATGGAGTTATCAAGGCTCGCTCCAGATTTTATGGCAATCGAAAGGCTGAAAATGAGAAGGTTTAAGGAAGGCTTAGGCTTTTATATTCGGAATCGATTGGCAGGCCAGCCAATTCAAACTTACCAAGAGCTGTATGAAAGAGCTGCTGAGGAGGAGAGAGTGACGGGCGAGTTAAGGGCTTTGAATTCGGGAATCCTGAAAAGGAAGTGGAATGATCGCGGTCTGTCAAGCGAGAGTGTTGCGAAGAAGAAACCTACTACTGGCCCTAACAAGAGTCATCCAATGGCATCAAAGGAGCCTTATGCCAAGTGTGGGCGAACAAACCATACTACGGTTGAGTGCCGTGTAGGTACTAACAAGTGCATGTGGTGCGGAAGCCCTGACCATTCAATTGCTACCTGGCCCCAAAGACAGAAAGCTGTGGAAAAGGGAGTTGTAAGGCCTGTACCACCCCCGCATCAAGGGAACCTACCCTTGAAGCCTCCAATGGCAGCACGAGCCTACATAATGAGCCAAAAGGAAGTTACAGTTTCTGGTATGGTTGTCACGGGAACTCTCTTTTTAAATTTAAAACCATTTTGTGTTTTGTTTGACTCGGGGCAACTCATTCATTTATATCCACTCAAGTTGCATTAGAATTGAATTTAAAACAAAGTAAAGAGTTGGTGAACTATAGAATTAGTTTGCCAAATGGGCAAGCGATAGAATGTCTTACCCTTTATAAGCATGTTCCTATTGTAACAGCTGAGCATGAGTTCCCTGGGGACTTGATTTAATTTGATATGTCAGAATTTGATATAATCTTGGGCATGGACTGGTTGACCGTTCATGGGGTTAACATAAACTGTAAGGACCTTAAGGTCACTTTAAGGGACGCAAAAGGTCGGGAAGTATGTTTTCATGAGGAGAGATTTAGGAACGAGTGTGCTATAATTTCAATCATGAAGGCAAACAAGATGGTAAGACAGAGGTGCATAGGATATTCATGCTATGCCACCGAGGATAAAGAAGAGGAGATAAAAATAGAAAATATTCCTGTAGTTTGTGAATTTCCTGATGTGTTCCCTGAGGAGTTACCGGGCCTACCTCCTCAAAAGGAAATTGATTTTGAGATTGAGTTAATTCCTGGGGCACAGCCCATTTCAAAAGCCCTATATAGGATGGCACCAACTGAACTCAAGGAGTTGAAAACCTAATTGGACGAGTTATTGCAAAAAGGATTTATCAGGCCAAGTGTTTCGCCATGCGGAGCTCCAGTGCTGTTTGTGAAGAAAGAGGATGGAACTCTATAGTTGTGCATAGATTATCGAGAGTTAAATGAAATAACCATTAAGAATAAATACCATTTGCCTCGAATAGATGATCTCTTTGATCAGTTACAAGGAGCTAGGGTATTTTCAAAGATTGATTTGAGATTTGGCTATCACCAGCTTAAAATTAAGCCAGAAGATATTTTCAAAACAGATTTCAGGACTAGATATGGCCATTATGAGTTTACTGTGATGCCTATTCGGCTAACAAATGCTCCTGCCGCATTCATGGATCTCATGAATAGAGTTTTCAGACCTTATCTGGAAAAATTTGTGGTGGTTTTCATAGATGACATTCTGATGTACTCCAAAGACAAGGAGGAGCATGCGAATTATTTGAGGACTATGTTATAAACCTTGAGGGAACATCAGTTGTATGCCAAACTGAAAGAGTGTAAGTTCTGGCTAACCAAAGTGACATTTTTGGGGCATGTAGTTACTAAGGAGGGAATCAAAGTTGATCCTCAGAAGATAAATGAGGTAATTGAATGGCCTAGACCCACCAATGTGACAGAAGTAAGGAGTTTTCTGTGTTTAGCAAGATATTATAGAAGGTTCGTGAAAGATTTCTCGAAGATTGCATCTCCACTCACCAACTTATTGAAGAAAACCGCTAAATTTGAGTGGTTAGACGAATGTAAAGAGGCATTTCAAAAACTAAAGAGACGCCTAACAACAGCGCCTATCCTTACCCTGCCTGAAGAAGAAAAAGGGTACACTATTGTAGTGATACTTCTAAGAACGGGTTAGGCTGTGTCTTAATGCAGATGACAAAGAAATAGCCTACGCCTCTAGACAACTCAAGCCTTATGAAAAGAATTACCCCACTCATGATCTAGAGTTAGCTACGGTAGTTTTTTCATTAAAAATCTGACGACACTACCTGTATCGAGTGTCGTGCAAGATTTACACCGATCACTAAAGCCTACAGTATATCTTTACTCAGAAGGAGATCAACTTAAGACAACGACAGTGGCTGGAGTTCCTAAAGGAATATGATTTACAAATTCAATGTCATCCCGGAAAGGCGAACGTAGTGGCAGATCCACTCAGTAGAAAGACCCAACATAGTTTAAATGCAATAACGAATACTCAACCTGAAATTTCGAGAGACCTCGAAACCATGGGTATCGAGCTTATATTACCTGGTTACACAGATGGGTTAATAGCAACACTAGAGGTGCAACCTTCTATACTAGAAGAAATTAAGGCAAGTCAAAAGGATGATGCAAAGCTTGAAAAGCTCAGGTCCAATGTTACACAGGGAAAATTGCCTGGTTTTATAATACAAGAAGATGGAACCTTGAGGTTTCAGAACAGACTGTGCGTGCCCAATGAAGAGGAGTTGAAGAGAAGGATTTTAGAGAAAGCCCATAACACTCGATACTCAGTACACCTAGGAGGAACAAAAATGTATAGGGATCTGAGACAATTTTTCTAGTGGAAAAAAATGAAAAGAGCGATTGCAGAGTATGTAGATAAGTATTTGACGTGTCAAAAGGTGAATGCTGAACACCAGTGCCTCATAGGCGAATTAAGGTCTTTGGAAATAGCTACTTGGAAATGGGATTTAATTTCAATGGATTTTGTTATGGGATTGCCCCTTTCTACTTCAAAGAAGAATGCTATTTCGGTCATTGTAGACAGACTCACCAAATCTGCCCATTTGATACCAAATCACGCACTTGGGGTGCAGAGAGACTGGCCCAGCTATATGTCAAAGAAATAGTTCGACTGCATGGCATACCAAAGGATATAGTGTCTAACCGAGATCAAAGGTTCCAGGCTCAATTTTAGCAAGCCCTGCAAAAAGCTTTTGGCTCCAAGTTAAATTTTAGCAACTCATACCACCCTGAGACTGACGAACAAACTGAGAGGGTAAATCAAATCCTAGAAGATATGCTTAGGGCATGTGTGCTTGACTTCCAGGGAAAGTGTAAAGACTATCTACCATTGGTGGAGTTCTCCTACAATAACAATTATCAATTCATCATTAAAATGGCCCCTTTTAAAGCACTATATGGAAGAAAATGCAGAACCCTATTGCGTTGGAATGAGCTTGATGAGGCATTAATCTTAGGGCCAGAGCTGATTCAAAAAACCACTGAAATGATAAGGAAAATTCAAGAACATATCAAAGCAGTCCAAAGCAGACAGAAAAGTTATGCAGACAAAAAGAGAAAACCATTACAGTTTAAGTGAGGGATAAGGTATTTTTTAAAGTTTTCCGAGTTAAAGGAGTTAGGGGATTCAACCTCAGGGGCAAACTGAGTCCCAGATACATCAGCCATTGTGAAATTATTGAGAAATTAAACCCTGTGGCTTACAGATTGGGTCTACCAACAGAACTTGAGCATGTGCACAATGTTTTTCACATTTCACAGCTCCGAAAATATGTTCCAGACCCAGATCATATCATCATTGCAGAGCCAGTAGAGGTTGCTAAAAACTTAATGTACGAGGAGCGCCCCATACAGATACTAGACTACCGAGTTAAGCAACTTTGAAACAAAAGCATTCCTCTAGTTAAGCTCTTATAGACCAACCATAATTCAACACAGGCTACATGAGAAACTGAGGAAGATATGAGGAGCAAGTACCCATACCTCTTTGAGGTACAGACAATGTTTCTTTCCCTATTGTAAGTTTTGAGGACGAAACTTACTTTAGGGGGGAAAGGCTGTAATAGCCCAAACCTGAAATTCATGCTAATTATCTTGAATTGTTCCAATCACAAATTAATTAAGTTGGGCGTCGCATTTCAATTTATCATTTTATGTGTGTATACATATATATTTATACATCGCAGGTTAAAATGACGATGTGGCCTCGAAATGACCTTGCAATGCTCCTTAAATAATTCCTTCAAGTTCTAGTAAATATTTGAATGCCTAATTGTAAAAGGACTAAATTGTGAAGTAGTAATAATAATAATAAATGAACAAATATAGTAATAATGTAATAATAATAATAAAAAGGAAATGAGGATGTCTTCCCCCAAATTTATATCTAAAGGATGCAAAATTTAAATTTATTAATTCTAGCTAAAATTTTTACTTCAATTATACATACATATAATGATATCTAAAAATACATATATATGTATATAATGAATGAAAACATAAATAAATAAATAAAATTTTAAAAAGGGGTTTGTCTAAGTTTGGATAAAAATAAGAAAAACCTAGAAAAGGAGTTATGTGTCATCAAATGAAAGGGGTAAAAAGAGAAAAAAGGGGGGGAAGAGTAATTAAACATTACCTAAACTAGCAAAATTAACTAAACCAAACCACCAAAAAAAAAAACCCAAACAAAACCCCCTCCGATCTCTCTGCCTGGCCCGTCTCCCTCCTCCCCTGTTTTCGCTGCTGCTGCCCTGCCCCTCTGACGTTCTCTTGCCGGCGATCACCGCCGTTCGACGACCCCCACGCTGCCGCCGTTCCTCCCCACCGCCGTCTGACCTAGAGCCACCAGCCCCGACCGTTGTTCTCTCTTCTTTTAGTGTGTTCAAGTGATTGGGAAGTGAAACCCTAACTATACTTTAATCCAATTTTTTTATATTAGAATTTTGTTAGTAAATGGTTTAATTACCATTGATAAGTATTCCTTTACAAATTTCTTGAATCATTTGTGGTGGTTTGATTGAGTTGAGGATAAATTGCTGAGTAAGGGGTTTGGACATTATGTTGGGTGTTTGTTGTTTATGGTGATGTTGAAATTGATGTTAAATACATATTTGAATGAGATTAACAAGAAAAATATGTGGAATGAATGAGTTATGGCCATGAATGTTTAGAAATTAGGGTTTATGGCTTGGATGATATTCAAGTTAATTATATGGATTATTAGTATTTAAGTGAGCTAATTGGCGATTAAAATGGGAGATATATGCATATATATGAGGTTAATAAATGCTATGTTTTAACCATAATTAAATGATTAAGGATTGCAATTTAAATAAAAATACAAGGTTGATTTTGGGTTATGGTGGTTTAGACAAAGTATAATGAATGTTTGAATAAAAATAATGAGAATTGGGTGATTAAAGCTTAGGTGTGTATGTTATCACGAATTGGTGAGTGAGGTTAAGGTTGTGATTTGGATGAGAAGTTAAGCTTATCCATGTTATTTTAATTGTGTTAGATTAATATTAGTTCATATTTGAATGAGGCTAATGGGTTGTAGATGTGTTAGAAAGGTATGTGTGGTCATGGATATGGTGATTAATGTTCTTGGATGATGTTTATCCTAATTACGTTTGTTTTCAATTATGTAGTTTCATTAGTGTTTAAATAAGAAGTTCATGCTAACTAGATGGGAACGTATGTATATGAGGTGTGTGAGGACGCATGTTATGAATTAATTACTCAAGTGTAGATAGAGGGAGAGAAAGGAAAAAGTTGTTTGTGAGTTAAAATAGCTAGCATAATATGTCTTTGTGGGCAGATTTAATTTGATAAGACAACTTCAGTTAGTGGGTAGGGTGATGGATTAGGTTAGGGGCCTAAGTTAGAAGGCAGGGAAGGTTATCGCGAAGTACTGTAATATTCTTTTGATTTTGTATGAACTTTCCATATGTATATATGTACATGTGTATGCAATAAAGGTAATGTTTGAGTTAACTTGAGTTTTGATTCTGAATGATTATTGCTTTAGAATAATGTTATGCAAATTGAGATAATAAACTTTTCTTATGTGATTTAGTATTACAGTATGTTAGAGCATGTGAATAATAATCAGAATAGCAAGGAAGATGAACCCCAAGGTTCAAGTAATCGGGTAAATGAGGACCCCTAGCAGGACCCTAGTGGAGACCCAATAGTGGCCTTGGAAGTGTCTAGTAATGTGTAGGACACGAATTATTGAAAGAATTTAGTAATTCAGCTGATGAAAACGATTCCTCTTGCATCCCCTACACCCCCTGTACCTCCAGAAAACTCTTCAAAGTCTGACAAACTAGCTGATAGGGTAGCTCGATGCAACCCTAAGGTTTATGATGAAAACCTTGACCGTGTAGTGCTGGAGGACTGGAATAGGGAATGGAAAAGATATTTGCAGCAGTTGAAGTGTCTGAAGAGAAAAAAGTCAGCATAGGAACTTTCTATTTGGCCAGTGAAGTAGATATCTGGTGGAGTACCGTGAAAGATAAGTTACAAGGACCCGATCTCATTTGGGCTAAGTTTCTTTAGGAGCTTAGGGCTAAATTCTATCTGATCACAGTCCAACGACAAAAGAAGAAAGAATTTATTGAGTTAAAGATGAGTGGGAATATGACAGTAATGCAATATGTCTACAAGTTTATGGAGTTATCAAGGTTCGCTCTAGATTTTGTGGCAATCAAAAGGCTGAAAATGAGAACGTTTGAGGAAGGTTTAGCCTTTTATATTCGGAATCAATTGGTAGGCTAGTCATTTTAAACTTACTAAGAGCTATACGAAAGAGCTGCTGAGGTGGAGAGAGTTAAGGGTGAGTTAAGGACTTTGAATCTGGGAAACCCGAAGAGGAAGTGCAATGATCACGGTACGTCAAGCGAGAGTGTTGCACAGAAGAAACCTGCTACTGCCTGACAAGAGTCATCCAATGGCATCAAAGGAGCCTTATGCCAAGTGTGGGCGAACAACCATACTACAGTTGAGTGCTGTGTAGGTACTAACAAGTGCATGTGGTGTGGAAGCCCCGACCATTCAATTGCTACTTGCCCCCAAAGACAGAAAGCTATAGAAAAGGGAGTTATAAGGCCTGTACCACCCCCGCATCAAGGGAACCTGCCCTCAAAGCCTCCACGACAGGACGAGCCTACATAGTGAGCAAAAAGGAAGCTAAAGTTTCTGGTACGGTTGTCACTAGAACTCTATTTTTAAATTCAAAACCATTTTGTGTTTTATTTGACTCGGGGCAACTCATTCATTTATATCCACTCAAGTTGCATTACAATTGAATTTGAAACAAAATGAGGAGTTGGTGAACTATACAATTAGTTTGCCAAATGGGCAAGTAATAGAATGTCTTGTCCTTTATAAGCATGTTCCTATTGCAATAGCTAAGCATGAGCTCCCCGGGGACTTCATTCAATTTGATATGTTAGAATTTGATATAATCTTGAGCATGGACTAGTTGACTATTTATAGGGCGAACATAGACTGTAAGGACCTTAAGGTTACTTCAAGGGAAGCAGAAGGTCGGGAAGTTTGTTTTTATGTTGAGAGATTTAGGGAGTGTTCCATAATTTCAATCATAAAGGCAAGCAAGATTCTAAGATAGGGGTGCATAGGATATTTGTGCTATTCCACCGAGGATAAAGAAGAGGAGATAAAAATCGAAAATATTCCTACAGTTCGCGAATTTCCTGATGTTTTCCCTGAGGAGCTACCGGGCCTACCTTATCTAAAGGAAATTGATTTTGAGATTGAGTTAATTCCTGGGGCACAGCCCATTTCAAAAGCCCTATATAGGATGGCACCAACTGAACTCAAGGAGTTGAAAACCCAGTTGGATGAGTTATTGCAAAAAGGATTTATAAGGCCAAGTGTTTCCCCATGGGGAGCTCAAGTGTTGTTTGTGAAGAAAAAAGATGGAACCCTAAAGCTATGCATAGATTATCGAGAATTAAATAAAATAACCATTAAGAATAAGTACCATTTGCCTCGAATAGATGATCTCTTTGATCAGTTATAAGGAACTGGGGTATTTTCAAAGATTGATTTGAAGTCTGGCTATCACCAGCTTAAAATTAAGCCGGAAGATATTCCCAAAACAGACTTCAAGACTAGATATGGCCACTATGAGTTTACTGTGATGCCTTTTGGGCTAACAAATGCTCCTGCCGCATTCATGGATCTCATGAGTAGAGTTTTCAGACCTTATCTGGATAAATTTGTGGTGGTTTTCATAGATGACATTCTGATATGCTCCAAGGACAAGGACGAGCATGCGAATCATTTGAGGACTGTGTTACAAACCTTGAGGGAACATCAGTTGTATGCCAAATTGAAAAAGTGTGAGTTTTGGCTAACCAAAGTGACATTTTTGGGGCATATAGATACTAAAGAGGGAATCAAAGTTGATCCTCAGAAGATAAATGCCGTAATTGAATGGCCTAAACCCACCAATGTAACTGAAGTAAGGAGTTTTCTGGGTTTAGCAGGATATTATAGAAGGTTTGTGAAAGATTTCTCGAAGATTGCATCTCCACTCACCAACTTGTTGAAGAAAACCACTAAATTCGAGAGGTCAGATGAATGTGAATAGGCATTTCAAAAACTAAAGAGACGCCTAACAACAGCGCCTATCCTTACCCTGCCTAAAAAAGAAAAAGATTACACCATTTATGGTGATACTTCTAAGAACGAGTGAGGTTGTGTCTTAATGCAGATGACAAGGTAATAGCCTACGCCTCTAGGCAACTTAAGCCTTATGAGAAGAATTACCCTACTCATAATCTAGAGTTAGCTACGGTAGTTTTTCCTTAAAAATCTGATGACACTACCTGTATCGAGTGCCGTGCAAGATTTACACTGATCACCAAAGCCTCAAGTATATCTTTACTCAAAAGGAGATCAACTTAAGACAACGACGATGGCTGAACTTCCTAAAGGATTATGATTTACAAATTCAATATCATCCCGGAAAGGCGAACGTAGTGGCAGATGCACTCAGTAGAAAGACCCAACATGGTTTAAACGTAATAACGAATACTCAACCTGAAATTTCGAGGGACCTCGAAACCATTGGTATCAAGCTGGTCTTACCTGGTTACACAGATGGCTTGATAGCAACACTAGAGGTGCAACCTTCCATACTAGAAGAAATTAAGGCAAGTCAAAAGGATGATGCAAAGCTTGAAAAGCTCAGGTGCAATGTTGTACTGGAAAAATCGCCTGGTTTTGTAATACATAAAGATGGAAGCTTGAGGTTTCAGAACAGACTGTGCGTGCCCAATAAAGAGGAGTTGAAGAGAAGGATTTCAGAGGAAGCTCATAACACTCGATACTCAGTACACCCAGGAGGAACAAAAATGTATAGGGATCTGAGATAATTTTTCTGGTGGGAAGATATGAAAAGAGCGATTGCAGAGTATGTAGATCAGTGTTTGATGTGTCAAAAGGTGAATGCTAAACACCAGCGCCCCATGGGCGAATTGAAGCCTTTAAAAATACCTACTTGGAAATAGGATTCAATTTCAATGGATTTTGTTATGGGATGACCCCTTTTTGCTTCAAAGACGAATGCTATTTCGGTCATTGTAGACAGACTCGCCAAATCTGCCCATTTGATACCAAATCACGACACTTGGGGTGTAGAGAGATTGGCCCAGCTATATGTCAAAGAAATAGTTCGACTGCATGGCATACCAAAGGATATAGTGTATGATCGAGATCAAAGGTTCTAGGCTCAATTTTGGCAAGCCCTGCAAAAAGCTTTTGACACCAAGCTAAATTTTAGTGGATCATACCACCCTGAGACCGACAGATAAACTGAGAGGGTAAATCAAATCCTGGAAGATATACTTAGGGCATATGTGCTTGACTTCCAAGGAAAGTGGGAAGACTATCTATCACTGGTGGATTTCTCCTACAATAACAGTTACCAATTCACCATTAAAATGGCCCCTTTTGAAGCACTATATGTGTAATAGCCCACGACCACCCGCCATCGAGGTATTGTCCGCTTTGGGGCTACACAGCTCACACTAGGGCACGCTCACCTTGAGTCCAATGCACCCCTCATGGTTTTGTCCTCAAAAGGCGCCTCAATGGGTTGAGGTTTCCCCACGCTTATAATGCGTGGTTCGTTCTCCTTAACTCTCGATGTGGGATACCTTCATCCACCCCCTCTCAGGGGCCCAGCGTCCTCGCTGGCACACCGGGTCGGGTCCATGGCCCTGATACCATTGTAACAGCCCATGACCACCCGCCATCGAGGTATTGTCCGCTTTGGGGCTACACAGCTCACACTAGGGTGGTATCAGAGCCATGGACCCGGCCCGGTGTGCTGGCAAGGATGCTGGGCCCCTAAGAGGGGGCAGGATAAAGGTATCCCACATCGGGAGTTGAAGAGAACGAACCACGCCTTATAAGCGTGGGGAAACCTCAACCCATCGAGGCGCCTTTTGAGGACAAAACCGTGAGGGGTGCACTGAACTTAGGGTGAGCGTGCCCTGGTGTGAGCTGTGCAGCCCTAAAGCGGACAATACCTCGATGGCGGGTGGTCGTGGGCTATTACAATATGAAAGAAAATGCAGAACCCTATTCTGTTGGAGTGAGCTTGATGAGGCATTAACCTTACGCCTAGAGCTGATTCAACAAACCACTGAAATGATAAGGAAAATTCACGAACATATCAAAGCAGCCCAATGTAGATAGAAAAGTTATGCAGACAAAAGGAGAAAACCATTAGAGCTTCAAGTGGGGGTAAGGTATTTTTAAAAGTGTGCCCAGTTTAAAAAGTTAGGAGATTCAACCTCAGGGGCAAACTGAGTCCCAGATACATCGGCCCATATGAAATTATTGAGAAATTAAACCCTGTGGCTTACAGATTGGATCTACCAACAGAACATGAGCATATGCACAATGTTTTTCATGTTTCACAGCTCCGAAAATATGTTCCAGACCTAAATCATATCATCATTGCAGAGCCAATAGAGGTTGCTAAAAACTTAATGTAGAGGGGCGCCCCATATAGATATTAGACTACCGAGTTAAGAAACTTTGAAACAAAAGCATTCCTCCAGTTAAGATCTTATGGACCAACCATAATTCAACAGAGGTTACATCAGAAACTAAGGAAGACATGAGGAGCAAGTACCCATACCTCCTTTAGGTGCGGACAATGTTTCTTTCCCCATTGCAAGTTTCGAGGACAAAACATACTTTAAGGGGGGAAGGCTATAACAGCCCGAACCTCAAATTCATGCTAATTATCTTGAATTGTTCTAATTACAAATTAATCAAGTTAGGCGCCGCATTTCAATTTATCATTTTATGTGTATATACATATGTATTTATGCATCATAGGTTGAAATGACGATGTGGCCTCAAAATGAACCTTGTAATGCTCCTTAAATAAGTCTTTCAAGTTCTAATAAATATTTGAATGCCGAATTGTAAAAGGATTAAACTGTGAAGTAATAATAATAATAATAAATGAACAAATATAGCAATAATGTAATAACAATAATAAAAAGAAAATGAAGATGTCTTCCCCCAAATTTATATCTAAAGGATGTAAAATTTAAATTTATTAATTCTAGCTAAAATTATTACTTCAGTTATGCATATATATAATGATATCTAAAAATATATATATGTATACAATGATTGAAAGTAAAAATAAATAAATAAAATTAAAAAAAGAGGGTTGGACAAATTTGGATAAATATAAGAAAAACCTAGAAAAGGGGTTATGTGTCATCAAATGAAAGGGGTAAAAAGCGAAAAAAAGGGGGGCGGAAAGAGTAATTAAACGTTACCTAAACTAGCTAAATTAACTAAACCAAATAAAAACAACCAAAAAAAACCTAAACAAAACCCCCTCCGATCTCTCTGTCTGGCCCGTCTCCCCCCTCCCTTGTTTTCACTGCTGCTGTCCTGCCCCTCTGGCATTCTCCTGCCGGTGACCACCGCCGTCCGACGACCCCCACACGGTCGCCGTTCCTCCCCTGCCGCCGTTCGACCTAGAGCCGCCGGCCCCAACCGTTATTCTCTCTTCTTTTAGTGTGTTCAAGTAATTGGGAGTTAAAACCCTAACCACACTTTAATCTAATTTTTGATCTTTTATATTAGAATTTTGTTAGTAAATGGTGTAATTATCATTGATAAATATTCCTTTGTAAATTTCTTGAATCATTTGTGTTGGTTTGATTGAGTTGTGAACTTGGAAGATGAGGATGAATTGGTGAGTAAGGGGTTTGGACATTATGTTGGGTGTTTATTGTTTATGGCGATGTTGAAATTGATTTTAAATATATATTTGAATGAGATTAACAAGGAAAATATGTGGGATGAATGAGTTATGGCCATGAATGTTGGGAAATTAGGGTTTATGGCTTGGATGATATTCAAGTTAGTTCTATGGATTATCAGTGTTTAAGTGAGCTAATTGGTTATTAAAATGGGAGATATATGCATATATATGAGGTTAATAAATATTATGTTTTGACCAACACTAAATAATTAAGGATTGTGATTTAAATAAAAATACAAGGTTGATTTTGGGTTATGTGGTGGTTCAAGCAAAGTATAATGAATGTTTGAATAAAAATAATGAGAATTGGGTGATTGAAGCTTGGGTGTGTATGTTATCATGAATTGGTGAGTGAGGTTAAGGTTGTGGTTTGGATGAGAAGTTAAGCTTATTCATGTTGCTTTAATTGTGTTAGATTAATATTGGTTAATATTTGAATGAGGCTAATGGGTTATACATGTGTTAGAAAGGTATGTGTGGTCATAGATATGGTGATTAATGTTCTTGGATGATGTTTATCTTAATTATGTTTATTTTCAATTATGTAGTTTCATTCGTGTTTAAATAAGAAGTCCATGTTAACTAGAAGGGAATGTATGTATATGAGGTGTGTGAGGACATGTGTTATGAATTAATTACTCAAGTGTAGATAGAGGGAGAGTAGGGAATAAGTAGTTTGCGAGTTGAAATAGCTAGCACAATATGTCGTTGTGGGTTATTTCACTAATAATAATTACACGATGGGGACTCAACTGAAACCTAAACCCAAGTTCATAAAGTCGCTTTAAACCGTATCATAAATCAACGTTTAATGGCCAACAGCGATTTGTTAAAGATGAAAACAATAGCGATAATAATATCGTTAATAATAATTATGCTAAAGATACGGTGGCCATAATAATACTAATAACAACAATAATCATGATCGTTGACGTCGTTAATAACAAATTCAAGATAGATCGCACTTTTATGTCATGATAGCACGCGGTAAAAGACCGTTAGTTGTGGGAAGGAGAGGAATAAAAACAAAATAAATTGGAACCTAATTGAGTTATTAATGATGGCTACACCAATAATAAAAAGAGAAGTCAAGAGGATTTAAATCATGAATTGAATCCATAAATTTACAAAAAAAAATTTAATCTCACACTAATTGAAAAAGTGACGTCTGTGGAGTAGAAGCGAGGCCACTGCTGTCACTTCAAGCTGGTAGCAGGCAATTTTCACTAAAACGGAGAGAGATTTTCAAAGACCAGGTACGTACAGTGCCTGTGATCTTCGAAAACTCACATGTTTCTCAAACCATGCAAAATCAATATGATATTCATACAATGAATCATTTTATGCAATGTTTTGTCATATAAGCAAGTGGCCCCATCAATTATCCATCATCAGGGCTTATGCCCTTCAATTTACCCGTAGGGCTGCAGCTCAGGCTTTCTGATCGGCCTTTGAGGTGTGCGCCTATCTCAAGATCGCTGCAGACGTCCACAAGGGGTCCACTTCCAGATAAGAACCGGCAAATAAATTTTATTCATACATTCTCTCTCTCATGTTTGTAAAATAAAATGTTTTGAAATGCGGGCGCCCAACTAATTAAACTCAAAGTTTATTTTACTGCATAGGAATGTACGTGCTGAGCTTCGGCTCATATTTCTAATGTTTTCGTGTTTTCTGTTTTAGGCAAGGGATCAGTGAATAGTCCTCCTCGGACAAACCAGGTGGTAGCAAGAAATGAAAGGGCGTCACAATTCCTTTTGCTACGGTTTCGCTAGCCAAAAGCTCACAGCGATTTACAGGCTAGTATCCTAAGAACCTGATGGTTGTGTATTCTTTTTGGACATCGCAATTACTAGTATTTTGTAATCATACTTTGACTTCATATGCATCACAACTTATATAAATGGTTGAATGTATGTTATTTCAATTGTGGGTTGAGTCGGGTAATTAAGTGGGCAACGCAATGATACAGGTAACTTCAATTACCCTTGTTCCTTTACGGAACGGCGGTAACGCCTCCAATTAAAAGACTTCCGCTGCTAGTCAATAATTTATGAGTCATTAGGTTGGACTAATCATGCATTAGGAATTGGGGGCGTTACACCAGTGCTCGCATACTAGTCAGATGAGGTTTGAGCACTGATCATAAAGGAAGAGTGAAGTATACAAAGCATCAAACAGATGAAATGTTGTGAGTTTAACTTTGCAACGAACAAGATATCTTCTAACCATTCCCAATAAAGCAACTTGTAAGCAAATTCCTCATGCAATGGTAACGTAGCCTGTGATTTGTGCCCAGACTCTATGTCATGACGTAACAATCGGTAAGAACGGAGATTCCCTTTTACTTTGATATGACTAGAGAGCAAAAGAATTTTTCCTGTCTTCAAAATCCCTAGAACACCACGGAAGGCTCAGAGAACCTGTAATGCAATTAGACTTGCACAAGGACGTTATAGAATTGCAAATGGGCAACTTCGTCTCTTCCCCATCTACGTCATTTTCACTTGGCTGGATACGTAGATAGTGTCGTCCGTTGGTGGTTTTGTCCATAAAAGTAACCATTTTGAATAGACCCTGTAGCAATAGCAGAAATAAAGAGAATTAAGTTGTAGGACTCGTCATTTGGGCATTCATAGCAATTCAATAATCGAATGGGGACTAAAAAAAATAGAAAAAAATTTTTTTTTTAGGACAGGGAGGTACACAAAAAAAAAAAAAAAAGACAGGAACAAATGCAAGCAAAGGCTCTTCAGCAAAGAGGTTAACCCATTGATATACCAAAAGGGTTATAAATTAAAAGGGTAATGGATATTAAATCGAAATTCGCCTTCTGGAGAATTTTCGCCGTTGGTAGTTCACCTTAGAAGGATTCAAGATTAACCTATTGATGCACACAAAAGGGTTGAACATTTAAAGGTTAACCGATATTAAATCAAATTCGCCTCTTGAGAATTTTTCCCTTTAGAAAATTCGCCTTAGGAGGATTCAAGATTAACCCGTTGATGCATCCAACAGGGTTAAACATTCAAAAATTAACTGATATTAAATCAAATTCGACTCTTGAGAACTTTCACCTTTGGAAAGTTCCCCTTAGGAGAATTCAAGGTCAACCCGTTGATGCACCTAAAAGGGTTAAACATTCAAAGGTTAATCAAATTCGCCTCTTGAAAATTTTTGCCTTTGGGAAGTTCACCTTAGGAGGATTCAAGGTTAACCCGTTGATGCACCCAAAAAGGTTAAACATTCAAAGGTTAACCGATGTTAAATCAAATTCACCTCTTGAGAATTTTTGCCTTCGGGAAGTTCGCCCTAGGACAATTTGAGATTAACCGGTTGATGCACCCAAAAGGGTTAAACATTCAAAGGTTAACTGATATTAAATCAAATTTGGCTTGTTGAGAATTTTCGCCTTTGGGAAGTTTGCCTTGAGAGGATTCAAGGTTAACCCGTTGATGCACCCAAAAGGGTTATACATTCAAAGGTTAACCACAACAAATTATTGCAAATTCCAACAAGAAACAAAGAACTTGTAATATTGCATAAATTTGCAAAATAACCTCCAGCAAAGGGAACAATTTGGTTGCAATTACACGACAAGAAAGAAGTAACTCCCAAAAAAAACGGGGGTTAAATTAAAGGAAATCTTATAGACAGCAGCACCGAAGCCACAAACCACAAAGAAGGTGAAGAAGTAAGGTTTAAAAGTGAAATCTTACATACAAGACTAGGTGTCTTTTGGCCACATGGTGTCTTTTTAATGGTTTTACAGCTAATATGTTTTTATAGATCTCGTAATGCGCTTCAAAGGTATTGCCTTTTATATTCAAAAAAAAAAGAAATGAAAAAGGGTTAAATTAAAGCAGAAGTACGATGGCAGAAGCGAAACAAGAAAAATATATGGAGAAATTACCTAGGAGTGTTGGTTGGGCAAATTATTCGCAATGGATAAGCTCCCCATCTTTGTGCCGGCTGCTACCCGTGAAAAAAAAAACCAAAAAAAAAAAAAAGAAGAACACAATCATTATTACCAAATCACTGCCATTGCAATTATGAAAATGGATCAGTACTTTTATATGGTGATGGCAAGATGACGTTGAAATGACAAAAGACTCCTTGAAATTGTCCAAAAAGAGGAGAGAGAAGGCTCAATCTTGCGAGAGAAAAAAAGGGGGATATATTCTTCAAATTAAAACTCAACATGCAAGGAGGCTGATTCCACCAAGACACTGTTCACGAATATAAACAAGGTGGGAACAACCGCCTTGTGCTTTGAGGTTAGCGAAATCAAGGAAAGATGCTTAATTACATTAATAGATGTTCATACTTTGGGCAAGAGAAATAAATATTTTGAAGCTTGCATCCTACACAAATCACACCAAACATTATGCAAAGTCTACCCCCAAAAAAAAAAATTGAGACGCCAATCACTCTTAAACACGAAGGTTGTATACGTGACTTAGTGTCGAGGAGGCATTTGTGGAAGGTAAATTTTACGGACCAACCAAGACTTGCCGTGCAGAAAGAAATAAATAGTTTTATTTTAGCTAATTGCAATATGTCACGTGTTGAATTAATTACTGCAGTCCGTTTAAATTAAATTATCTAATGGAAATGTATTGCGGCCAATTGAAAACCGCCACGTGGCATGGATGATGCAGAAAATAAATAATTATTTCTTTTAATAGAGATAAGGAGGGAAACCCTAACTCCAACTTCTCTATAAAAAGGAAGTTACCCCCCTTCATTCAGGGGTTGGCATTTTAGAAGAATTAACAAGAGCTCAAGACTTTTCTCTGGTAGAAGACAACAAGCACTCCAAATACGTGCCGTCTATGCGCGGAGATTAAACTCGTATCTTGATTGAGATTAAGTCTCTTAGACCCTCTCTCAAGATCAAATTCATTCAAGTCTATTCAAGGAGATTGAATCAGAGGATTTATTACACTTGTTCTCATAACAGTTACATAGAGATTGTACCCATTCTTTGATATAAATACAAAAATTCAATTTGTTACTCCCAGCTCGTCGAAGATGACCTGACAATTACCCCACCTATGGGCTCCTGTGTCGATGATGGAAGATAATATTCCTAGATGAGAGATCCGGCTGTCTTGATCAGACTTCCTAGAAACAAGGTAATTGTTGCGTCCTCGAAACCAGAAGGCAATCCATTACTCTATGACCGACTTGCCCTTAGGACCTTGTATGAATTTGTGGTAAGCAGTAAATAGATAAGTGCAACTCCGCAGAAGCTTGTTTGTGCGTTCCCGTTGGGTAGGAACAACTTCATCGTAACGATGCCTTGAAAGTGGTAGCTTGAGGAAACTGTAAATATCAAAGATAGATAAGGACATCTCGCCTTTAGAAGTATGCAATGTGTTCATTTTAGGACACTAATGCTCGCAGACTGCTCAGATGAGGTTTGATCTCTGATCATAAAGGAAGAGTGAAGCATACAAAGCATCAAACAGATGAAAGGTTGTGAGTTTATCTTTACAATGAAAGAGGATATCTTCTAAGCGCTCCTAAAAAAGTGGCTTGTAAGAACATTCCCCATGCAACGGTAACCTAGCCCATGATTTGTGCCCGAACTCTATATCATGACGTAACAATCAGTAAGAGGGAAGATTTTCTTTTACTTTGATATGACTAAAGAGCCAAAATGTTTCGCCTATCTTCAAATTCTCCTTAGACCACCACAAAAGGCTCAGAGGACCTCCAACGCAATCAGACTTGCACAAGGACGTTGCAGAATTGCGAATGGGCAACTTCGCCTCTTCCCCATCTACGTCATTTTCACTTGATTGGATATGTAGATATCGTCATCCACTTGTGGTTTTGTCCATAAAAGTAACCATTTTGAATAGACCCTCCAACAATAGTAGAAATAAAGAGAATTGAGTTGTAGGACTCGTCGCTTGGGCATTCATAGGAAAAATTACATAGAGGTACCCTCTGTTTATCGTAAAATATTTTAAGAGCCCTCTAATTTGATTACTATTTATAAGGTATCCTGTATGTTGTGGTGACTAGCAAAAAGGGCACTATTCATTGTTCATCTATTTTGCATAAACGCTCTAAACTTTTCATATTTGCAAATCTACCCGCAATCCTTAAAAACTTACATTCGAAAAATCAAAATTTGTATTTATGATATTTTGCTTACTAGTAGTATTCAAAGCCCTTTTTTAATTGGTATCAAAGTCACGTGACCAAAAATAATTGAGATAATTAAGCTAATTAATGATTAATTAAGCTAATTAACTGTGTTTAATTGTAATTAATGCTTGAATCATCACCGGCTTGCCTTGGACCGAATTATTCTCATATTGTTCACTCATCGGAAGAACTTTCTCCCATAGTACCTCAATTAAACTATATAACTGATATAGTTTTAGAATTAAAGGCAGAATTAGCTAAAATTAAGACCGAAGTGAAGGAGCTTAAGAAGCAAATATCAGCAATTCACCTTTCCCTAGTCAACGAAGTAAGGCATAGCAGAAAAGCTACTTCGAATATTAGTACTCCATTTCAGCATAAATATCCTTTCCAAAATCCAATGTTGTGACTTTCCGCTAGCGCACGGTTTATCGCCGTAGTACTAATGGGTGTCGATACTCAGGGATGGTTGTAAAATTAGTTTACCAAATAGTATTCAAAATTAAAACTAAATAATAGATTGAACATAATCAAGGTCAAGTTGATGCACCAAACAAATTTAAAGCGCCAAATAAGCAAAAGAAATTGACTTACGAGACTATGAATAACATTCTAGTGTGCAAAAGACGGCACCAAAATGAAAGCTGAGTAACAAACTGCAAATGGATCAACCCACCAACATTTAGTTGCAATTATTTCATCAACTTGAATAAATGAAGTAGAGGAAAGCGAACATAGGGACACAGCTGTTCAATCATAAATTATGATCTTTTATGCCCCTTTGTTACCTAATAGTTGCTTATAATAAATTACTTAATTAGTTTTTTTTAATGTGTTTTTATTGTTTTTGTAGATATCATGAAGATTTGAATAAATGGGATATAAAAGTTGGAAGAAAGGGTTGTTGGATCAAACAAGAGCAAAGAAGGGGGGAAAAAACAAGGAAAAAGAGTAGTCCAATTGGCCCAGCTCTCTAAAGCCCAGTCCGCAGCCCACTTGGCCTCCTCTTCTCCTTCTCGGCCCAAACACACAACCCAGCTCTCCCCCTTTTCTCTCCTTCTTTTCTTTTCCCTGTTATTTCCCTTGGGCTGGCCCATCTTCTCATTCCCTTCTCCCTTCCTTGCATCAACCCAGCCAATCCACTTAAACCCTCACGTGCCTTGCACATGATCCGGCAGCCCCTTTCCCATTCTCTTCTTCTTCCTCATCTGCTGCTTCGACTCCTTGCCCAGAACCCCGACAGTCCAGCGATGGCTCTTCACCTCCCCCTTTCTACCGTTTTACCTCTTCTCTTTCTTCATTCACCCCATCATTATTCATCATCTTCAATGGGTCGGTTACAAGCAATAATTTGAGGACAATCGGAGGGGGAGGAGAGCGGTGTTGCTGGGCGGCTTTAATGGAGGTTGAGAACAGAGCAAAAGGGAGGCAGATTAGGAGTAGTAACGATTGGTTGAGAGTAGAGATTAGGCTTTAGTGATCGTTCTCTTTGTGTATTCATTCTTTTCTCGGTTTTCAGATTCGGTCATCTAGCCTCTCAATTTGTAATGTTCTCAAGCTTTTATTCAACTTAAAAGAGATTTGCAGGTGGAGTTTATTTTGCTCGATTCTGGGACGAACATCATTCGTGGTTCTCGCAACTTGCTTTAATCTCTTTTCTTCACTCTGGGTGTCTCTTCTTGCTCTCTAGTTTTTTTTTGATTTGTTTGTTTCCTTAATCAGAATCAGAATATTAAGATGATGAATTTCAGAGTTCGTGAAACTATTCTCAAGTTATGATACTTCTCTTCATGGTCGATTGTAATATTCCGAGTTCAATGTTCCCATATCCTTAGTTTAAAGCCAATAATTTACTTTTGTTTATTTAAGCTAGTTTAGTTATTTGTATTCCAGTTTCACAACCATCCCTGAGAACGATACCCGTAATTGTTACGGCGATAAACCGTACGCTTGCGGAAAATCACAACAAGTTTTTGGCGCCATTGTCGGGAACGGTGTTATGAAATTTGGTTACATCGAGTCATAATTTAGTGATTGAGTCTCTTGAGTCATTTTTGTTTTTAGTCTTAGTTGTGTTGTACTTTTTGTTTTAATAGTTTAGTTTAGTTTTATTTTTGAATTTAGTTTATATTTTGATTTTGATTTTTATTTTTGTCAAGATTAGTCTTATTTTTAGATGCTATTTATTGCTTAAAAAAACAGTGCTAATCAGTTTGGTTTATGTGCGGTGAAAAAAATTCAAGGTTGAACTGATTCAGAAATATTTCCAGTGCAGATTTTTCATCAATTTTCGCATTCTGTTTGAATTTTCTGGACTTGTTCCGGTATGATTTCTGCTGTTTTGATATTTTTCCTAGATTCAACATCATTTTTAGAGTGTATGTTAATGTTTCTGGAATTTTTGGCACTGTTTAGATTTTTCTGTGAATTTTAGAATTAATATTCTACTTGCATTTTTCTGCACTATTCAGGGGCAGAAAAAATTTGGAAAAATTATATTTATGTCCTTTGTGATTGTGTGGACTTTTCTATATATTTAGTTCTGATTTTAGGAGTTTTATTTTCTACTTAAATTTTATTCTTAGAATTAGGGTGTTTAGGGTGTAGTTTTATTTCTTATTTTCTTTTAGTTTCCTTGTGTTTGTGCTTTTGTTTTCATTTTTTTTTTATTTTTTGCTTTAATAGTGTTTTTAGTTTTATCATTCATTTTGTGATATTGTGATTGATTGAAAAAAAAATAAAAATAAAAAAATAAAATAAAAAGACCAAAAATTGAACCTTGGGTGAGGGTGTTGCATTTATATGACTGGTTGGGTTAGAAATCCTGAAAATCATAGACTTGTTAGAAGTGAACCCAACCCTGACTTAGAACGCGAACCTGAACCCAAGCTTAAATTAGAAGAAATGGCACAAGAAAGACCTTTGAGTGGGATTTTCTACCCTCCTGGGACTGCTTTGCCATCTTGCTTCACTATACCTAACCTTGGACCCAATGTGACCTTCAAATTGAGACCTCACTATACTTAGATGCTCCCTAAATTCACTGGCTTAGAGGATGCTTATTTGTTTTTGAGGAAATTCGAAGAAGTCTGTTCTATGATGCATTTTCCTAATATTCCCATTGATGTTGTGTGCATGAAATTAATTCCTTTCGCTTTGAAAGATTCTGCTAAACGTTGGATGTATGGCTTGGCTGCTAATTCTGTAACTTCTTGGAATGATTTTGTGAAATTGTTCTTAAAAAAATATTTTTCTAATGCCAAGACTGTTAAGCTAAGGCATGAAATTAATCAATTTGTGCAACTAGATAGGGAACCATTTTGGAAATATATTGATAGGTTCAAGAATTTGTTGGCCCAGTGTCCCCATCATGGTCTAGACCAGGCATATTTATGTCAGATTGTTTATGAAGGACTTGACCAACAGACTAGGACCATAGTAGAGTCTATGTGTCAGGGTGGCTTTCTTTCTAAGAGCGCCACAGATGCTTGAGAATTTTTAGAGGACTTAGCTGAGAAAACTATGCAGTGGGAAACCGCTCGGGATGATAGCTTAAGTTCTAGAATTGCTAGGGGTGGGTTACATTCTGTCTCTGATGTGAGTCACTTAGAGTCCAAGGTTGCTACTTTAGAAAACATGATGAAAGGATTGACTCCACAAATGACTCAGTTATCCCAGACTTCTTCAGTGTCTTGCACTCATTGTCAGGCCTTAGATCATTCCTTGAGTGCTTGTCCCTACTGTGCTCACCAGTTAGCAACTGGGCAAGAGCACGCGAGTATGGCCTTCCAGAGACCTAAGAATGACCCTTTCTCTCCTTTTTACAACCCAGGGTGGAGAAATCACCCTAACTTCTCTTAGAGTAATGGAACAAATGCTATGGTTCCTAACTCCCAGCCCATCTCTCACCCTTCTAGTTCCTTTCAGAGATCGGTTTTTCCAGGTGTACCTAATACACCTAGACCTCTACCTCCTGTAGCTCAAGTTCAACCTCCTCTTGGTTATAGTGACATTGATAAAATGGAGAGGAGAATTAATAATAACGTAGAGAGAATGATTAATGCTAACATGGAAAGAATGATGAGAATGATAACCGAACAGTTTTCTCAGTTAGCATCATCTTCTAGGGAGCCAAGTACTTTTCCAAGTCAGCCTGAGGTGAACCCTAAGGGTCACGCCTCTTCATCTTCTGGTAACCCTAGTGAGCCTGTGAGGAAAGTAAATACAGTGATATCTCTCCGTTCTGGTAGAGAGATTGATAACCAGGTTAGAAGTCCTAATGAGCCCTGTAGGTATCCTCACCAATTCTTTGAGAAATCTTCTTCCTCTTCTTCACCTCGAGAGACTGGCTCATCCAGTGAGTCAGATGATGCTACTGATAGTGTCCCCAATGATCCTGATTCTCGCCATCCTCCTGAGTCACCTTCTAAGGAAGAGGAGCTTAAGAAGAAAGACTCCTCCGAGTCAGTTGACCCTTCTCCTTCTAAGGGTCCTTCTCCTTCTTCTTCTTCTTCTTCTCCTTCTTCTTCTGAGAAAGTCCACATGCCTTTGCCTCTTTTTCCTCATAGGCTTAAGAAGAAAGACCAAGCCCATGTTGAGAAGATGAGAGAGACCTTCTCTCAAGTCAAGATCAACATTCCTTTGCTCGATGCTATTCAGCAGATGCCTCCCTATGCTAGGTTTTTAAAGGATCTGTGCACAACCAAGAGAGCTACCAATGTCCCTAAAAAGGCTTTCTTAGCCTCTAGTGCGAGTTCTATTCTATCTCATCAGATCCCAGTGAAGTATAGGGACCCTGGTTGCCCTACTATTTCCATAGTTATAGGGGACCAGCTCATTCATAGAGCCTTGCTTAATTTAGGGACCAGTGTCAACGTGATTCCCTTCACTGAGTATGAGAGGCTGGGGTTAGGTGAGCTTAAGCCTACTAAGATGGTTATTCAATTAGCTGATAGGTCGACTAGATTGCCTAGGGGGATAGTTGAGGATGTGCTGATCCGAGTGGGTGAATTCATTTACCCTGTGGATTTTATTATGATTAAAACTGAGACGGTGTTTAACTTAGCTAGTCAAGTGCGTGTGATTCTAGGGCATCCTTTCTTGACCACTGCCAATGCCCTCATTAATTGCAGGAATGGCATGATGAGACTGTCTTTTGATGACATGACTTTAGAGTTGAACATTTTTAATCTGCAAAGGCAGCCCTCTGGTTTTGATGATATGGAGTTCTCTACTCTTCACTGGGTAGAGGATTCTATACTTGATGATGCTTGTGATGATGTTTTTGCTGTTGAGTATGAGTCCTTTCTTGTGAATGATGAGCCTGAGTATGATGCTTTTGAGTTTGATGACTTGTACTCTACTGCTGATTGTTTGCTCACTGCTGCTTCTGAATCTGCTCCTGAATCTGTTGACCCTCTTGCTCTTGAACTGAAGCCCCTTCTGGATTCTCTTAAGTATGCATTTCTAGGCCCCAATGAATCTTTGCCTATGATTATTGCTTCTGACCTAGACGGAGACCAAGAGACTAAGTTGATTGCCCTATTTAAAGAGAACAAGGAAGCTTTAGGTTGGACCTTAGGGGACATTAAAGGTATTAGTCCTTCCATTGTGCAACATAGGATTCATTTAGAGGACAATACTAAGCCCTACCGTGACCGTCAAAGGCATTTGAACCCTACTCTTCAGGAAGTGGTTAGGAAAGAAGTGCTAAAGTGGTTAGACCATGGGATTATCTATCCCATTTCTGATAGTGAGTGGGTTAGCCCTGTTCAAGTTGTTCCTAAGAAGACCAGGATTACTATGATTAGGAATGACAAGAACGAGTTAGTCCCTACTCGTGTGCAATCTGGGTGGCGTGTGTGTATAGATTATAGAAAATTGAATGCTGCCACTAGGAAGGACCACTTTCCCCTTCTTTTCTTGGATCAGATGTTAGAGAGGTTGGTTGGATATTCCTTCTATTGCTTTTTAGATGGATACTCTGGCTACACCCAGATCTCTATTGCTCCTGAGAATCAGGAGAAGTCTACTTTCACCTGTCCCTTTGGAACTTATGCCTTTAGACGTACGCCTTTTGGACTGTGCAATGCCCCTGCTACCTTTCAACATTGCATGATTTCCATTTTCTCGGATTTAGTTGAACACTGCTTGGAAATTTTCATGGATGACTTTTCTGTGTTTGGGTCTTCCTTTGATGACTGTTTATCTAATCTGAGAAAAGTGTTGGAAAGGTGTCGGGAGAAAAGTTTGACTCTGAATTGGGAGAAATGCATGGTTAGGAAGGGAATAGTCTTAGGCCATGTTATTTTTAAAGATGGAATTGAGGTTAATAAGGCTAAGACTGATTTGATTGTTAATCTTCTCCCTCCCACCTGTGTGAAAAAAGTAAGGTCCTTTCTTGAACATGCTGGCTTCTATCGTCGCTTCATTAAGGACTTTAGTAAGATTGCAAAGCCCTTGTCCAACTTACTAGCTAAAGATGTCCTTTTCATTTTTCTGATGAATGTCTTGAGGCATTTTCTAAACTTAAAGAGGCCTTAACTTCTACTCCTGTTCTTCATCCTCCCATCTGGGGAGAAGCTTTTGAGTTGATGTGTGACGCTTCTGATTATGTTGTTGGGGTAGTTTTAGGGCAGCGTGTTGATAAAAAACCCCATGTGATCTATTATGCTAGTCACACTTTGAATGATGCCCAACTGAACTATACTGTGACTGAAAAAGAATTTTTAGCTATGATCTTTGGGTTTGAGAAGTTTAGAATCTGATTGGGTCTCATGTGATTGTCTATACTGATCAATATGCTCTTAAGCACCTTCTTTCTAAGAAGGATGCTAAACCTAGACTTGTTAGGTGGCTATTGCTATTGCAAGAGTTTGACTGTGAAATTAGAGACAAGAAAGGTTCTGTAAACCTTGTAGCTAATCATTTGTCTAGGATTCTATCTGATAGAGAGAGTGAGTCAACTATTTCTGAGTGCTTCCCTGATGAGCAGTTGTATATTGTCCACCCCGATCATTAGTATGCTGATATTGTTAATTACCTAATTGCCGGTAGGATTCCTGAGAGTTGGACCAAGAATGATAGGGATAGGTTCTTTCACCTCGTGAAATTCTTTGTTTGGGATGACCTTATTTGTTTAAGTACTGTTTTGGTCAAATGTTTAGGAGGTGCGTTCCCGACCATGAGGTGAGAAGTGTCCTTTCTTTCTGTCATGACCAAGCATATGGGGGGCATTTTAGTGGTAAGAAGACTGCAGCCAAAGTTCTTCAATATGGTTTCTACTGGCCTACTCTATTTAGGGATGCTTTTGAGTACTGTAAGAGTTGCCCTAGGTGCCAGCAGTTGGGTAGAATCAGCAGGCGGGATACAATGCCACTGAGTCCCATCATTGTGGTGGAAGTTTTTAATGTGTGGGGTATAGACTTTATGGGACCATTTCCATTATCTTTTGGGAATGAGTATATTTTACTAGCTGTGGACTATGTGTCTAAATGGGTTGAAGTCATCCCTTCTAGGACTAATGATGCTAAAGTTGTTGTGAAATTCTTGAGGGAGAACATCTTTGCTAGATTTGGCATGCCCTGTGCTATTATTAGTGATCAGGATACCCATTTCAATAATAGGTCCTTCGATGCCTTACTGAAGAGGTATTCAATTGTCCATAGGCTTGCTATCCCCTATCATCCCCAAACCAGTGGCCAGGTTGAGGTGTCCAATCGACCAATTAAGCAGATTCTTAAAAAGACCGTGAGTCGAAATAGAAAGGATTGGGCCGATAAACTTGTAGATGCTCTTTAAGCCTATAGGACGGCTTTCAAAACTCTTTTAGGTATGTCACCTTATAGGGTTGTTTATGGTAAGTCTTGTCATCTTCCTATAGAAATAGAGCATAGAGCTTGGTGGGCCATTAAGAAACTCAACTATGATTTGACTGAGGCTGGTGAAGAGCGTAGACTGCAACTGAATGAACTTGATGAGATTAGAGCCGAGGCTTATGAGAGTGTTCGTTCTTACAAAGAAAGAGCGAAGTTGTTTCATGATAAACGTATCCTTCGGAGAGAGTTTGCCCCAGGCATGAAAGTGCTCTTGTATGACTCTAGACTTCATTTGTTTCTAGGGAGGTTAAGGTCCCGATGGACTAGTCCTTATATTGTCTCATGTATTTTTCCCTATGGTGCAGTCGAAATTCAGGACCCTGACAGTGGTGCTACTTTTAAAGTGAATGGCCAAAGATTGAAGCAATTTCTAGAGTTGCCAAGCAAGGAAGATGTGGAGTGTCTGATACTCCGCGAGTGGAGTCCTGCTCAGTGATGTGTTGAGATGATAGCTCGGGTGTACTTAGCACCCGACCTGGTTTGCTAAGAACTTCTTTTCATTCCTTCTCTCTTCTATTCTTCTTCTCTTTTTCCCTTTTCTTTCCTTTTGTATAGTTGGTTCTTTTTGTCTTTCTTTTGTATGTATATGTTGATTATTTGATTTTGAGTCGTATCTTTATGAGTCTTATTTATTTGTTTTCTTTTTCAGTTTTATTTTCTGGTTCTTTCTACTCCCAATGAGGATATTGCTCAGAATAGGTGTGGGGGTGGGGAACTTTTGACGAACTTTTGACTGAAAATTTTGAAAAAAAAAGGAAAAATTTGGCTAATCCTAAAAAAGATTTTTGTTTTGTTTTTGGAGAAGCTTTGTCCTATTCTGATTAGCTTGAATCCCCTGTACTTTGACTATTAGCCTGTATGTAAGCATGATGTGTATGTTAGGTCTCTACCCTCGGTGTGTCATTCTTAGCCCTAATTCTAACCCCATTTGCTCATTATCGCTGTGTACTTCAATCCCTATTTATTTCATCCTCATTATCTTGAGGTCTTAGTTTTTCATAATCGACTCTCCCACTTGTTTTAGACACAATTACTTTGATTGTTGTCTTGAAAACAATGAAATGAAAATAAAAAAAGGGGACAAAAACAAAAGAGAAGAAAAAATGAATGAAATTTGGAATGACAACTATCCCTTTGAGGCACGTGCTACTGGGCGTTACCCTTTGAAGCAATATTGCTACTGGGAAAGCTTGCTTCTAATGTTAATAATTGAATAATGTAATTTGTGTCAGTCAAGTGGGATTGTGTTTGATTTTGGTAAACCTGAGCCTTAAGATGATGAGGCACTTGCACACAAGCACTGGGATGGATTCAAAGCCTTGATGAATAGTGAGATGAAAAATTACGGCGTTAATGTCATTCATGGGGTACAGAGCCTTGATGTGTACAATATGTTTATATGCATGCCAATATCTTTGCCACAAGGGTGATTTAGTTGATTCAAATGTGTACATATCTTTTCCCTGTTTTGTACATATTAGTTTTTTTTTTAGGAAAAAAAAATAAAAAAGATTTTCGAGTTTCTTTTTATGTTGTCTTCTATAGATTTTGTAGGTATATCTTCTGCAAACCCTCACGAGACCTTACTCGTCCATTAGGACCTAGGTGTTTAAAGGGCTTGTTGCACATGCTAAGTGCAATCGTGATTCCTATGAAAGTGAGTTAGGATTTTATTGTATTTTCTTTTTCTAAGATTTTCGTTTTGTTTTACTCGAGGACGAGCAAAACTTAGGTGTAGGGGTATTTGTTCAACCATAAATTATGATCTTTTATACCCCTTTGTTACCTAATATTTGCTCATAATAAACTACTTAATTAGTTTTTTTTAATGTGTTTTTATTCTTTTTGTACATATCATGAAGATTTGAATAAATGGGATATAAAAGTTAGAAGAAAGGGTTGTTGGATCAAACAAGAGCAAAGAAGGGGAAAAAAAAAAAAAACAAGGAAAAAGAATAGTCTAATTGGCCCAGCTCTCTGAAGCCTAGTCCGCAGCCCACTTGGCCTCCTCTTCTCCTTCTCGGCCCAAACACACAACCTAGCTCTCCCCCTTTTCTCTCCTTCTTTTCTTTTCCCTATTATTTCCCTTGGGCCGGCCCATCTTCTCATTCCCTTCTCCCTTCCTTGCATCAGCCCAGCCAATTCACTTAAACCCTCACGTGCCTTGCACGTGATCCAACAGTCCCTTTCCCATTCTCTTCTTCTTCCTCATCTGCTGCTTCGACTCCTTGCCCAGAAACTCGACAGTCCAGCCATGGCTCTTCACCTCCCCCTTTCTACCGTTTTACCTCCTCTCTTTCTTCATTCACCCTATCATTATTCATCATCTTCAATGGGTCAGTTACAAGCAATAATTTTAGGACAATCAGAGGGGGAGGAGAGTGGTGTTGCTGGGCGCCTTTAATGGAGGTCGAGAATAGAGCAAAAGGGAGGCAGATTAGGAGTAGTAGCGACTAGTTGAGAGTAGAGATTAGGCTTTAGTGATCGTTCCCTTTGTGTATTCATTCTTTTTCTCGGTTTTTAGATTCGGTCATCTAGCCTCTCAATTTGTAATGTTCTCAAGCTTTTATTCAACTTGAAAGAGATTTGCAGGTGAAGTTTATTTTGCTCGATTCTGGGACGAACATCATTCGTGGTTCTCGCAACTTGCTTTAATTTCTTTGCTTCACTCTGGGCGTCTCTTCTTGCTCTCTGGTTTTTTTTTGGTTTGTTTGTTTCCTTAATCAAAATCAGAATATTAAGATGATGAATTTCAGAGTTCGTGAAACTATTCTCAAGTTAATTGATACTTCTCTTCATGGTCGATTGTAATATTCCGAGTTCAATGTTCCCATGTCCTTAGTTTAAAGCCAATAATTCACTTTTGTTTATTTAAGCTAGTTTAGTTATTTGTATTCCAGTTTCACAACCATCCTTGAGGACGATACCCGTAATTGCTACGGCGATAAACCGTACGCTTGCGGAAAATCACAACAACAACAGAGCATTCGAACCCAACAGCAGAGCACACAATCCAAATCAAGAGAAGTGAACTTGAACGATTAGAATCTAAATTGAATGACTTTGATCTTAAAGCTGTAATCTATGGCTGAAATGAATAGCATACAACCGAAGTACATCCAAATAGGACCCAAGCCCCGATTTCGAATTGAAAAAGAAGTGAAAAAAAACGTGAAAAACGAAACTTCAAAAACTCCAGAAATTCGTTTCCTCTGGCCTCTATTCGCCTCCCCCTTTTTGCTCTTAATTGAGAATAAAAAGCAGAATCGAAAAACAAAGTAGCCCACTCGAATTTAATTGAATCAAAGCCAATTACATCAACTAGACAGTTCTAGAGAACGAGATCTCAAATCGAAAACAGAATGAAAAGCAAAAACCAAAAAATCCGTAAAACTAAGCTACTCTAATCTGCTACTCTATGCTACCCTCCTCCATTGCAAGTTTCTCTGCCATTCGACTTTTGTAACCTCCATTTGAGCTACCCCTCGGTCCCTCCATCTTCCATGAGCGTTGTCTTGAAGATGGTGATCATGATGGATAATGTAACGGCTGGGTAATGAGGGAAGAAGAAGACGAACGACTTGCTGCCCTGTTCGTTGCTCTGCAATTCTCCTCTGGCTTTTGGGTTTCCAGAACCGAAGTGAAGGAAAAAGAAGGAACGGGACGAAGGGGGATGATTAAAGATCATGTACATAGCACGTGCGTGAGAAAAGGAGGAGCAGGCTGGGCTGGAAAATGAGGGAGGCATATGGGCTGGGTCACGGATGGGAAGAAAAGGGTGGAGGTTTGGCCCGAGTGAGAGAGGCGTCGCCTCACTTAAGTGAGAAAACTGGGCTGGGGCTAGGAAGAAAGGAGAGAACTTGGGTCCGGTCTGTGGAAGGGAAAGAAAAGGGGAAAAGAAGAGATGGGGATAGCCGTATGGACCAGGCAGAAGAGAAAGAGAGCAGGCCCGCCCATCGTGAGGAAGGAAAGAAAAGGCTGGTCTGGGCTCCATTTGGCCTAGTTCTTTTTTTCTTATTTCTTGCTCTCTTCAATCCGATCTAAGCCATACACTTGTTGCTTACTTTTCCAAATTTTTCAAATCCTATAAAATGAACAAAAACATTATTGAAAATCTAATTTAACAATTTATTTCGAGCAATTATTAAACAATTTAAGGGTATAAAATATCAAAATTTTAGGTTGAACAAATACCCTCACACCTAAGTTTTGCTCGTCCTCAAGTAAAACAAAATTAAAAATCCTAGAAAATAAAATAAAACAAAATCCTAACTCACTTTCGTAGGAATCTCGATTGCACTTAGTACGTGCAACAAGCCCTTTAAACCCCTAGGTTACCTCTAGTGGATGAGTAAGATCTCGTGAGGGTTTGCAGAAGATATACCCACAAAATCTATAAAAGAAAAAACAAACAGAAACTCGAAAATCTTTTTATGATTTTTTTTATTTCAGAAATTAATATGTACAAAACTGGGAAAAGATATATGCACATTCTAATCAACTAAATCACCCATGTAGCAAAGATATTGGCTTGCATACAAACAAAATGCACTCATCAAGGATCTCTACCCCATGGATGACATCAAAGTACTAATTTTTCACCCGACTGTACATAAAAACTTTGAATCCATCGCAGTGCTTGTGTGCATATGTATCATCATCCTAGGGTTTAGACTTATCAGAATCAAACTCAATGCCACTTGACTGACACAAACTAAGCTATTGATTTAATAACATAAGAAGCAAGCTTTCCCAGTAGTAGTATTGCCTCAAAGGGTAACACCCAGTAGCACGTGACTCAAAGGGTAACGCCTAGTAGTGCATGCCTCAAAAGGATACTTGTCATTCCAAATTTTATTTCCTTTCCTTTTGTTTTCCCTTTTTTTCCATTTTCATTTTTTTTTTCATTTCCTTTTTTTTTGGGGGGGGGAACGCAAATAAAAACCAAAGTAATCGCACCAAAGACAAGTGGGGGAGCCAATAATGAAAAACTAAGACCTTAAGTGTAATAGCCCATGACCACCCGCCATTGAGGTATTGTCCGCTTTGGGGCTACACAGCTCACACCAGGGCACGCTCATCCTGAGTCCAGTGCACCCCTCATGGTTTTGTCCTCAAAAGGCGCCTCGATAGGTTGAGGTTTCCCTACGCTTATAAGGCGTGGTTCGCTCTCCTCAACTCCCGATATGGGATACCTTCATCCACCCCCCTTTCAGGGGCCCAGCGTCCTCGCTGGTACACCGGGTCGGGTCCATGGCTCTGATACCACTGTAACAGCTCACGACCATACCCTGGTGTGGGCTGTGTAGCCCCAAAGCGGACAATACCTCAATGACGGGTGGTCGTGGGCTGTTACAGTGGTATCAGAGCCATGGACCTGACCCGGTGTGCCAGCGAGGATGCTGGGCCCCTAAGAGGGGGGTGGATGAAGGTATCCCACATCGGGAGTTGAGGAGAACGAACCACGCCTTATAAGCGTGGGGAAACCTCAATCCATTGAGGCGCCTTTTGAGGACAAAACCATGAGGGATGCACGGGACTCAAGGTGAGCGTGCCCTGGTGTAAGCTATGTAGCCCCAAAGCGGACAATACCTCGATGGCGGGTGGTCGTGGGCTGTTACACTAAGATAATGATGATGATATAAATAGGGATTGGATTACACATCAATAATGAACAAATGGGGTTAGAATCAGGGCTTAGAATGACACACTGAAGACAGAGACCTATCATGCACATCACGCTTACATACAGGCTAATAGTCAAAGCACAAGGGATTTAAGTTGATCAGAAAAGTACAAAGCTTCCCAAAAACAAAACAAAAAATCTTTTTGGATTTCAAATTTTCAAAATTTTTTTTTGGTTTTTCCCCCCACCCCCACACCTAAATTTCACAATGTCCTCATTGGGAGTGGAAAGAAGCACAAAACACAAAGATAAAGACTAAAAAGAGATGAAATACACAAAAATTAAAAAAAAATGACTCAAAAACAAAAAGGACAAGACTCTAAACTCAAAAAGAAAACAAAAATAAAAGACAGCCACAAATATATACAAAAGAAAACAAAATTAAAAATAGAAGATAAAGAGAAACATTTATACCAGGTCAGGTATTGAATTACACCTAAGCTATAGCCTCTAGAAATCCGTGCAGATAGAGGCATATGGAGCATCAGCCACTCCATATCAAATGGAACATCGCTACTTAAATCAAAACTTGTTAGAGCACGAAGTAGCTTGTCAAATACAGAAGACCAACTCTTAATAAGATCAACACAGAAGAAATAAGAAAGTTGATGCCAAGTAAAGTACATCCACCTTATCAATGCAGCACATGTAAGGGGTCATTTCAATTTGTCAAATAGTTGGGCCCAATCAGGAAATAGATGAACATACTTAAAATAAGCTAGTAGGTGGGTCATCGGCCTAGAAATCGAGGTGTCATGAAGGATTAATCTAGGCAAAATGGTGGGTGCAATGTGCACAAGTCTGTTAAGTCCAATATGCATACAAGTCTAGTCTAAAGTAAATTTCTTATTGGCAATGCTCTTAGACTCAACAAATTCAGACTTACAGTTTCCAAAACAGAGGTCAATTTGGATGGGCTCAAGAGAAAAAGATTCATATTCGGCACACAGGTCTCCATCCAAACCCACATTAATATCGAACCCACATGAAAAAGATTCATATTCTATAAAAAGAATATCACCGTCGAATTTCAAAGTAGTGGGTTCAATTACCTCCACAATTATCTCCTGTAAAATAGTATTGTCTAACTCATCGAAATCACAATGCTCAATTACAGGTGTGACGCTCATATTTAATTCACTAACACGCTTAAGGTCTTTGCCCTCCTCAAACTCACGAGAATGATGAAAAGGGGCGGGTGGGTCGGCAGAAACTAGGACATCCTCAGTGACATCCGTAGGTGAGCTAGTGTGAGGTGCAAGGTCTTGTGATAGAGATGCAAGGAAGTCCACCTCTTGCTCTACACTAGGCAAAGGCATGTCATTATTCAAATCGGGTCGAGCGAGATAAGAGGGCTCAAAATCATCGTAGAGACTAACTTCAGGTTTAGGAGATCGTAAACTAGAGTCAGGCTCATTAGAATTCTCCCTACTTTGATTAAAACATTGAAAATATTCAGCAATTCTCTCTTTCAAGTTCTCTATCATCTTATCAGTCGATTCATTAATCTTCTTTTCCACACTTGCATAGGTAGCATCAACATAAGCACGGTATGAACAGTTACAAGTATCATGATCATAAGAGTCACAATATGCACACAAAGGGACACACAAGAATAAGAGGGGTCATGTAAGTATATAAAATGATCATGAGGATAAGGATTAGCATAAAAAAAACAGACTCATCATGAATTGGGTATCCAAAATTCTTTTTAGCTTGTTCAAACGCATAGGTGTCCCAAGCTAGTTTTTCAAAGAAATCCCAAACTAAACTAAAACAACGAAAACTAAACTAACGCACACAAAATCGAAAAACCAAAGATACGAAATAAAAATAAAAACGAAATAAACACAAACAACTAAATTACGACTCAGCTACAAAACTTAATATCACAACGCCGTCCCCGACAACAGCACCAAAAACTTATTGTGATTTTCCACAAACGCACGGTTTATCACCGTAGTACTAACGGGTGTCGATCCCCAGGGATGGTTGTGAAATTAGTTTACCAAGTCGTATTCGAAATTAAAACTAAATAATAGATCTAACATAACCAAGGTCAAGTTGATGCACCAAACAAATTCAAAGCGCCAAATAAGCAAAAGAAATTGACTTACGAAACTATGAATAACATTCTACTGTGCAAAAGACGGCACCAAAATGAAAGCTGACTAACAAACTGCAAATGGATCAACCCATCAACATTTAGTTGCAATTATTTCATCGACTTGAGTAAACGAAGCAGAGGAAAGCGAACACAGGCACACAGTAGAGCATTCGAACCCAGCAGCAGAGCACACAATCCAAATCAACAGAAGTGAACTCGAACGATTAGAATCTAAATTGAACGACTTTGATCTTAAAGTTGTAATCTATGGCTGAAATGAATACCATACAACCGAAGTACATCCAAACAGGACCCAAGCCCCGCTTTCGAATTGAAAAAGAAATGAAAAAAAACGTGAAAAGCGAAAGTTGAAAAACTCCAGAAATTCATTCCCTCTGGCCTCTATTCGCCTCCCCCTTTTTGCTCTTAATTGAGAATAAAAAGCAAAATCGAAAAACAAAGTAGCCCACTCGAATTTAATTGAATCAAAGCCAATTACATCAACTAGACAGTTCTAGAGAACGAGATCTCAAATCGAAAATAAAATGAAAAGCAAAAACCGAAAAATCCATAAAACTAAGCTACTCTAATCTGCTACTCTACGCTACCCTCCTCCGCTGCCAGTTGCTCTGCCATTCAACTTTTGTAACCTCCATTTGAGCCACCCCTCAGTCCCTCCATCTTCCATGATCGTTGTCTTGAAGATGGTGATCATGATGGATAATGATGGGGGAGAGAGAGGGTGTAACGGCTAGGTAATGAGGAAGAAGAAGACGAATGACTTGCTGCCCTGTTCGTTGCTCTGCAATTCTCCTTTGGCTTTTGGGTTTCTTGAACCGAAGTGAAGGAAGAAGAAGGAATGGGATAAGGAAGGCTGATTAAAGATCATGTGCAAGGCACATGCACGAGAAAAAGAGGAGCAGGCTGGGCTGGAAAATGAGGGAGGCGTATGGGCTAGGTCACGGATGGGAAGAAAAGGGTGGAGGTTTGGGCCGAGTGAGAGAGGCATCGCCTCACTTAAGTGAGAAAACTGGGCTCGGGCTAAGAAGAAAGAAGAGAACTTGGGCACGGTCCACGGAAGGGAAAGAAAAGTGGAAAAGAAGAGATGGGGATAGCCGTATGGGCCAGGCAGAAGAGAAAGAGAGCAGGCCGGCCCATCGTGAGGAAGGAAAGAAAAGGCCGGTCTGGGCTCCATTTGGCCTGGTTCTTTTTTTCTTGTTTCTTCCTCTCTTCAATCTGATCCAAGCCATGCACTTGTTGCTTATTTTTCCAAATTTTTCAAATCCTACAAAATGAACAAAAACATTATTAAAAATCTAATTTAACAATTTATTTCGAGCAATTATTAAATAATTTAAGGGTGTAAAATGTCAAAATTTTAGGCTGAATACCCAAAAAAAAAGATTCCATTTCCTTTGCACGAGATAAAAATCCATCTTCCAATTAAAAATCAAATACGTATGTGAAATGATGGAAGGAGATCCGGCGATAAAAGATTATGAGTATGATGTTGGGAAAGTTAATCTCATTAATTGGAAAAATATCCTTAGGCATAATACAGATGAAAAGTATAGGTATATCCATGTCGGAAGTGTCCAAATTCAAATCACTCTATTACAATACTATGGCAAAGATATTGATCTTTATGTTTTACTCTGTGACATTAGGCATACCAAATTTAATAATCAAATTATCACAGGGATAAAGGCCAATTTATGTAACAAGTCAGTAGGATTTAATTGCCGACTAGGATATTATGTGAGTCTAAAAGATGAATTTGCTAAAAACTTCCTATCCCTTAAGATAAAAATAGTTGTGATGGACATGAAAACAGGAGAATATCCTTTAAGAATATTTTGAAATTATCTACAAATTATATAATACAATCGATCTAAAGACTAAGGTAACAATAATCGAAGCAGAAAAATTTGAAAGTCCTACCCCTATGCAAAAGATCCAAAGAATTAAGTCTAATCCTTAGGAGATAAAAATCAATCGTTTATGGATATCTAGCTTTGCCAACCCTACTAAGATAAATAAAAAAAATATAATAAAAATTGATGAGGAGGGTAAAATCATCATTAAACCCCAATTATTAAGAAGCAGGAGTACAAGATCAGATTAGGGAGAAGGATCTTCATCAACTAAAGAGAGCTTAAAAAAGATGACACAATTAGCATGACCAGTGAAATGAGTAGAATGAGTTTTGAAGCTGCAAGACCCATTGTAGATCGAATTATAAGTCTAGATAGAAAGGTCATTGGGTACAAAACAAGAACTGTTAGCGAACTTATTTATAAGGATGAATTAATGAAAAATATACCTATGAAGATATGCTATGAAGTCACCAACACAAACCCTAATAGCATTTATATCCCAATAAACGTGTGCTTAGAGGGATATAATAAGTATGAGTTATGTGCCTACATAGATAGTGGCTGTTCTATATGTTTTGGGAAAAGATCATTATTTTCAGAGTTTATATGGAAAAGAGCTAAAAATTCTTTACAGGTAAGGATAGCTGACAATAGTATTATGAGCCATAATGAGGCAATAGAAGGGTTATCTATAGAATTAGAAGGAGTCTAATGTATTATACCAATCCTATGGGCTACTGATCAACTCTCTGATATGATTATTGGAAATAATTTTCAGAGATTATATTCTCGATGCACACATACCATAAACTAGATAATATTCACGATAAATGGTCACTCTATTCTTATTGAAAAATTAAGTAAGGCATATACACATCAGAAGATTGAGTTCACACGCAGCCAGCGTGATGAGAAGGTAATACCAGCACAACGGGAAGTAGCACTGACAATCTCATTACTTGAATTATCTATTAAAGAATAGATTATCGAACAACAAGAAAAATTATGTAAGGAACTCTACTCTGATCAGCCACTAAAGTTTTGAGATAAAGATAAAACATTTGCTACAATCACTCTATTAAATCCCAACACTATTATTCGAGTTAAACAAATGGTGTATACACACCAGGATATCCAAGAATTTGATGAACAAATTAAAGAACTTCTAGATAAAGGATTAACTAGGAATATCAAGAGTCCTCACACTAGTCCCGCTTTCATAGTAATCAAGTGCAAAAAGCTTAATGATAATACTGTCTTTGATGATTACCATATTCCTAACAAAACAGTCCTTTTTAACAAAATTCAAGGAGTCTCTTAGTTCTCAAAAATGGATTGCAAGGGTGGTTATTTGCAGATGAAAATGGATGAGGAAAGTATTCCTTTAACTGCATTTAGTGCCCCACAAGGACAATATGAATGGATAGTAATGCCATTTGGTCTTAAAAATACATCTAAATATTCTAAATGAGAATGGACAATATCTTCAAACACCTCAATCATTGTTGTTTAGTTTACATCGATGATATCCTTATCTTTTTTAAAACCATAGAACAACACAAAGATGATGCCTTAGTAGTCTCCCAGAGATGCATTGAACATTGTATCATACTTGGTAAAAACAAATGCATTTATCCTGAACAAGAAATTGAGTTTTTAGGCTTAGAGATAAAGGCTGGACAAATCATCCTACAAAAGTATATTTTGGAAAAAATAAAAAATTTTCCTGAAAAAATCGAAGATAGGAAGCAACTAAAAAGGTTTCTTGGACGTCTTACCTATGCTTCAGATTTCATTAAAGATTTAGCTAAATTAAGAAAGCCATTGCAATAGAAACTCAAGAAATAAGTAAGTTAGATATGGACCACTACTGATATAAAGATTGTTCAAAACTTCAAAAAGATGTGTAAAAATCTTCCTATTCTTAATTTGCCTAATGAATGAGATGATTTAGTTCTTGAAACAGGTGCTAGCAATGAGAACTAGAGTGCGGTACTCAAAATCAAAGAAAGAGAAAAACTTTGCAAATATTGCAGTGGAAATTTTAATAAGGAAGAATGCAACTACCCTACAATGGAAAAAGAAATCTTTTAGCCCCAAAACCTTTCCTTATTCGAACTGATTGCAAAGGAATACTTGGTTTTATGAAAAAGAATTTATAAAATATGTGAGCGTAAGGACGACTCCTGCGTTGGTAATTATGGCTTAACCAATTTTCCTTCTCTATTGAACATATACAGGAATTGAAGTACTCTTTGGCAGACAGTTTAACCCAAGAACTCGCCAATGGTGATCATCAAAGCCGACCTCCTACCAGAAAAGGAGAAAATCCTTAATGAAATGTCATTCCTACTAGAACGGGTTACGCCTTCTAATAAAGTCCTCATAGATAACCTGGAATTCCATACAAAAAGCAGATCACGTTTTGGTCTACTATCTACTGCTTACCTAATAGCCCAAAGATTTTCCCTTTTAGAGTTACAATTAATTACCTGTAGCATCCTTATGATATCCAAGAAAAAATAAGTTCTCACATTCGAGAAAAATGGTTCAATGAGTCGTCTGCAGCCTGCAATCAACTTTTATTATCATTGTTCCTATGATATTTGGGAGTCATGGGGTATAACAATCTACTTTTCTGATAGGTCTGGAATTGGTGGTGTTAGTTTCCCGACAAATTCATTATCTCCAAATGATTTTGTCTTTAAAGCTTGGGAATACAGGATGGTACTTTACTTCATAGAAATCCCAGATCCAAAGTTCCCATTTTTCTCAAAACTAACAAAATTTCAACAATGCATGTTCAGAAGGATCCATTGGATTCTTAAATCTCTTGATGGTCCAACGAAAGTCCCAGTCCGTAGATGCCTAAATTTGGAAGTATATAGTGCATTAATTGAATATGAAAATGAAAAAGCCAAACCAACCCATTATCTTATCCAGATTGTTGATTACGATGATCTCAAGGATCAATGACAAGAATGGGTTTCTGAACTGCCAGTACATCTAGTTACTTATCCTGCTTTAGTAAGAGCCATTAGATTTTTCAATATTTATCATCGGTGTTGGGCATTAATTGAAAAGGAAAAAAACGTTAATGCATTGTGGAAATACTATTTTCACCTATGACAGTGAGTTTAAAAAGTACATGAAGGTAGAAGGGCAGTCTCAGAAGATATTTTTGATTATCTCTTCGATATTGGAGTTGGAAAATTTCTATCAGCAAAAGAAAAGAAATATCCTCTTGAATTATTTGAAAAGTGGGATCTAGAGCATCTTAAGCAACTTGATGAAGATTTTGATGATTATCCAGATAATGATGACCTAGAAGATATAATTAGAGATGAAGGCATGTAGAATCTCAATAATGATGACTAGTCATGTCATCATTAAAAGCTCTAAAGGCTTCCCCATTATTGTACTATCTTGACAAGTATCTGGTTTGTAGAATAAAGCAGTGTACTGTAGCCGTTAGTTTGTACTATAGCCATGTAAAAAATTAGTGTGTACTGTAGTTGTTAAGACATCCTAGGTACCCCCCATCCTCTCTATAGATAGAGAGGTCGAGTGTTGAGAAGGGACACGATCATTTGAGCATTCTTGAGCAAAAGGGAAGTCGGGATTTTCCATTTCTCTATGAGCAAGCATCTCTAATGATCTTAACTTAAAGTCCCTCTTCAAGCTTTCCATTGTAATATTTCCACTTTCAAGCTTTCAATAAAAGAAGTTTTTCTAGTAGGGAACATTATCCAATTGAACCTTATATCTTACATATTATAATTTCTTGATTAAAGTCTCACTATCCTTTAAAAATATATAAAACTTGATTAACGACTACGATCCGATGTAGGAATCGAAACGGATATGTGTTGTGCCTGATCTAAGGAAGGTGGGATTGAGATTAGCAATCTCTATAAACCGAAAGTTAGAGGAACGCCAGAGTCCAAAACCGACTATGTTTAGATAATAGTCAAAACTCTCTAATTAAGCTTTAATTATTTTGCTAAGCATGACGGGCCGTTAATCACATAAAATATAATATTTATAATATAAGTAGTAGATTGTGATAAATAGTACTAGCAAAGTCTTTACAAGAAGTTAAAACGATAAAAACGAAGCATATTTCCTCTTTAGATGCTTATTTGCATAGTTCACCTAATCCTGGGACCTTTCTGCAATTTCTAAAAGTTCAAGGCTAAAAATAATAAGAAAAGGGACCTAAAAATAGTTACCCAAAAACATAAGGTACCCCGGAATTAGATCTCAAATTACGGGGGCCTAAAAATAGTTACCAGAGAACTTAGGCACCTGAGAGTCACTTATTGGGCATTCATAGCAATTCAATAATCGAGTAGGGACTAAAAAAAAAGTAGGAAAAGTTTTTTTTGGACAGGAAGGTTTTTTAAAAAAAAAAAGACATGAACAAATGCAAGCAAAGGCTCTTCAACAAACAGGTTAACCCATTGATGTATCCAAAGGGTTATACATTCAAAGGTTAACCGATATTATATCAAAATTCACCTCGGGGAGAATTTTAGCCGTTAGGAAGTTCGCCTTAGGAGGATTCAAGGTTAACTTATTGAAGCACCCAAAAAGGTTAAACATTCAAAGGTTAACTGATGTTAAATCAAATTCTCCTCTTAAGAATTTTCACTTTGGGAAATTCACCTCAGGAGGATTCAAGATTAACCCATTGATTCACCCAAAAGGGTTAAACATTCAAAGGTTAACCAGTGTTAAATCAAATTTGCCTCTTGAGAATTTTCGCCTTTGGGAAGTTCACCTTAGGAGGATTCAAGGTTAACCCGTTAATGTGCCCAAAATGGTTAAACATTCAAAGGTCAACCGATATTAAATCAAATTCACCTCTTGAGAATTTTCACCTTTAGGAAGTTTTCCTTAGGAAGATGCATCCAAAAGGGTTAAACATTCAAAGGTCAACCGATATTAAGTCAAATTCGCCTCTTGAGAATTTTCGCCTTTGGGAAGTTTGTCCTTGGAGGATTCAAGGTTAACCCATTGATGCACCCAAAAGGGTTAAACATTCAAAGGTTAACCGATGTTAAATCAAATTCGCCTCTTAAAAATTTTCACCTGTGGGAAGTTCGCCCTAGAAGAATTCGAGATTAACCCGTTGATACATCCAAAAAGGTTAAACATTCAAAGCTTAACCGATATTAAATCAAATTCGGCTTGTCGAGAATTTTCGCCTTTGGGAAGTTCGCTTTGGGAGGATTCAAGGTTAACCCGTTGATGCACCCAAAAGGGTTATACATTCAAGGGTTAACCATAACAAATTATTGCAAATTCCAACAAGAGACAAAGAACTAATAATATTACATAAATTTACAAAACAACCTCCAACAAAGGGAACAATTAGGTTGCAATTACACGACAGGAAAGAAGTAACTCCCAAAAAAAGGGTGTTAAATTAAAGGAAACCTTATAGACAGCAGCACCGAAGCCACAAACTAGAAAGAAGGTGAAGAATTGAGGTTTAGAAGTGAAATCTTACATACAAGACTAGGTGTCTTTTGGCCTTCTAGTTTCTTTGTTAATGATTTTACAGCTAATATGTTTTTATCGATCTCGTAATGTGCTTTAAAGGCATTGCCTTTAATATTGAAAAGAAAAGAAACGAAAAAGGGTTAAATTAAAGCAGAAGTACACTGGCAGAAGTGAAACAAGAAAAATATATGGAGAAATTACCTCGAAGCAAGTTCGGCAAATTATTCGCAATGGAAAACCCGCCAATCTTTGTGTCGGCCACCACCTGTTGGAAAAAAAAAAAACAAAAACAAAAGAAGAACATAATCATTATTACTGAATCACTGCCACTGCAATCATGAGAAGGATCAGTACTTTTATGTGGTGATGGCAAGATGACGTTGAGAGGGCAAAACGGCTCCTTGAAATTGTCTAAACAGAGGAGAGAGCAGGCTCAATCTTGCGAGAAAAAAAAGGGGATGTACTCTTCAAATTGAAACTCAACATGCAAGAAGGCTGATTTGTTAGCAATTTCCGCACGCGCACGGTAGCCAATCACAGCATCGGTCCTTAGGGATGGGTGTGAAATTAAATTACGAATAACGTAAATTATTGAAAATTTAGAATTGCAGCATTTAGCTTGACAGATTAACTAAAGGCTATTTTGGAAAGCAACAACTTGTCAAAGATAACATTCATATTTGAGCAGCAAGAGATCACCACCTGAGAATCAAACCCAGCGAATGCAAAGATAGGGCAGCACCCAACTGGGGGTTAACCACGGTGCAAGCTTCTATTGAATCAAACCCGGAATTTGATTGAAACAGAGCAATTAACAGGGCAAGAAACTGCAAATTTAAGCAGTAGTGTGCGATGTGAAACAACCGAATTCGAATCCCAAAACAAAATTACACCAATTTGAGACTAAAACTTAAATCTAAAAACTGAAAAATGAAATCAAAACCATCCAAATCAAATAACTCTAACAATTGAAGTTCTCCATTTGAAAACGAAACAGAAGGAAGAAAAAAACTAGAACTAAATTTTTGTAGACCTAGACTACTACTACCTAAGCTGTTACTACCTTTGTTCTCTGTTTCTACCCCCCATTAAATCAACCTTCGAGCCCCTGCCAGTTCGATGCCCTCCATTAAAGCCTTCATAACCACCACGTTCTTGATGGTGATGATGATGATGAGACCGAAGGTAAGTGCTGTATTTAATGAACAACAATGGAAGAGGCGAGAGAGAGAGGAATGCCATGGCCGTGTGGGGAAGATGAAGCAGCGACAGTTATGGAGGAAGATGAAGAGCCTGCCATGGTGCTCTGTTATTCTCAATCTGGGCTTAAAACCGAGAAGGAGAAGGACCAGGGGATGGGTAACGACTGAAATAATGATGCAATGAATGTTGGAGGAAGATGAACATCACCATTGATGATAGAGGAAGATGAAGCATTGAGAGAGGCCCTGTGGTTATGGAGAGGAAGAAACTGCTTTTTTTTTTTTTGGGCTTCCTGGTCGTGACTGATGAGGAAGGAGGAGGAAGGGGACAGAGAAAGCTTGGTCACGTGCCTGGCATGTGGCCTAATTAAGTGAGGCAAGGAACTGGCAGGTTGGACCGTTGGATGGAGGAATGCTGGGCCTCTGCTCAGTGAGGGAAAAGAAGGAGAAATAAAACTAAAACAAAAGAGGAAGACTGGGGAAAGCAAGCATAAGGAGCATGTGGGCCGCGGAAATAGGCTCGGTCTTTATTTCTCCCTTTGGTCCAATATTAATCACATAAGTATTATTGATTTTTTCAAATTTTTTTAAATTCCTACAAAACAAATAAAATAATATTAAAATCTTGAATTAATAATTTATTTCAAGTAAATATTAGACAATATAAGGGTATAAAATGTCATAATTTCTGATTGAACGAATACCCCCACACTTAAGTTTTGCTCGTCCTCAAGTAAAATAAAACTAAAAATGCTAGAAAAGAAAATAAAATCCTAAATCACTTTTGTAAGAATCACGATTGTGCTTAGCATGTGCAATAAGCCCTTTAAACACCTAGGTTACTCCTAGTGGACGAGTAAGGTCCCGTGAATGTTTGCAGAAGATATACCCACAAAATCTTTAAAAGAAAATATAAACAAAAACTTAAAAATCTTTTTCTTTGTTTTTTTTCTCCAAAATTATTATGTACAAAACTGGGGAAATATATATACACATTCTAATCACCCATGTAGTAAAGATACTGGCCTGCATATAAACAGAATGTACTCATCAAGGCTCTCTACCCCATGAATGACATCAAAGCACTAATTTTTCACGCCACTATACATCAAGACTTTGAATCCATCCCAGTGCTTGTGTGCATATGCATCATCGTCCTAGGGCTTAGGTTTACCAGAACAAAACTCAATCGCACTTGACTGACATAAACTACATTATTGACTTATTAACATAGGAAGCAAGCTTTTTTAGTAGCAATATTGCCTTAAAGGGTAACACCCAATAGCACATGCCTCAAAGGGTAATGCCCAATAGCGCATGTCTCAAAGGGATACTTGTCATTCCAAATTTTATTTTCTTTCCTTTTTCTTTTCATTTTTATTTTCATTTTCATTTGTTTTTCATTTCCTTTTTTTTTTGAACGCAAACAAAAACCAAAGTAATCGTGTCAAAGACAAGTGGGAGAGCTAATAATGGAAAACTAAGACCCTAAGATAATGACGATGATATTAATAGGGATTGGATTACACATCAATAATGAACAATGAGGGTTAGAATTAGGGCTTAGAATAACACACTGAGGATGGAGACCTATCATGCACATCACGCTTGCATACAGGCTAACAGTCAAAGTACAGGGAATTAAAGCTTATCATTTTTATTTTCATTTGTTTTTCATTTCCTTTTTTTTCTGAACGCAAACAAAAACCAAAGTAATCGTGTCAAAGACAAGTGGGAGAGCTAATAATGGAAAACTAAGACCCTAAGATAATGACGATGATATTAATAGGGATTGGATTACACATCAATAATGAACAATGAGGGTTAGAATTAGGGCTTAGAATAACACACTGAGGATGGAGACCTATCATGCACATCACGCTTACATACAGGCTAACAGTCAAAGTACAGGGAATTAAAGCTTATCAGAATAGCTTCCCCAAAAAACAAAACAGAAAACTTTTTGGATTTTCAAAATTTTTTCAAGTTTTTTTTAAGGATTTTCAAATTTTGATTTTTTAAAGGATTTTTCAAACTTTTTTCAATTTTTTTTCAGAAGTTTCCCCACCCCCACACCTAAATCTCACAATATCCTCATTGGGAGTGGAAAGAAGCATAAAATACAAAAATAAAAACTAAAAAGAGACGAAATATGCAAAAATAAAAAAAACATGACTCAAAAACAAAAAGGACAAGGCTCTAAACTCAAAAAGAAAACAAAAATAAAAGACAACCACAATGTATACAAAAGAAAATAAAATTAAAAAGAGAAGATAAAGAGAAACGTTTATACCAGGTCAGGTGCAGTACACCTAAGCTATAGCCTCTTGAAATGTGCTTAGATAGAGGCTAATGGAGTATCAGCCACTCTATATCGAAAGCAACATTGCTACTTAAATCAAAACTCATTAGAGCACATAGCAGTTTATCAAACAAAGAAGCCCAACTCTCAATAAAAGTAATGCAATAGAGATTAAAGAGTTGGAGTCAAAATGAATACATCCACTATAGCAATAAAGCACAGGTAAGGGCCCATTTCAACTTGTCAAATGTATGGTCCCAAACATCAAACAAGCAGATGTAATTCAAACTAGCTAGCCGGTGGGTCATTAGCCTAAAAATTGTGTTATCATGAAGGATCGATCTAGGCAAAATGGTGGGTGCAAAGTGCACAAGTCTATCAAGTCCAATATGCATATAAGTCTAGTCTAAAGCAAATTTCTTATTGGCAATGCTCTCAGACTCAACAAATTCAAACTTACAGTTTCCAAAAAGGAGGTCAATTTGGATGGGTTCAAAAGAAAAAGATTCATATTCGGCACACAGGTCTGCATCCAAACCCACATTGACATCAAACCTACATGAAAAATATTCACATTCTATAGAAAGAATATCATCGTCGAATTTCAAAGTAGTGGGTTCAATTACCTCGATAATTGTCTCCTGTAAAATAGTATCATCTGATTCATCGAAATCACGATGCTCAATATCAGGTGTAATACTCATATTCAATTCACTAGCACTCTCAAGATCTTCACCCTCCTCAAACTCACGAGAATGATGAAAAGGGGAGAGTGGGTCGGCAGAAACTAGGACATCCTCAATGACGTCGGTATGTGAGCTAGTGTGAGGTACAAGATCTTGTGATAGAGATGTAGGGAAGTCCCCCTCTTGCTCTACACTAGGCAAAGGCATGTCATTATTCAAATCAGTCGAGCGAGATAAGAGGGCTCAAAATCATCATAGAAACTAACTTCAGGTTTAGGAGATCCTAAACTAGAGTCAGGCTCATTACAATTCTCCCTACTTTGATTAAAACATTGAGAATATTCAGCAATTCTCACTTTCATGTTCTCTATCATTTTATCAATCAATTCATTTATCTTTTTTTCCACACTTGCACAGGTAGCATCAACATAAGCACGATATGGACAGTTACAAGTATCATGATAAGAAGAGTCACAATATTCACACAAAACACGGGACACACAAGAATAAGAGGGGTCATGTGAATGTATAAAATGATCCTGAGGGTAAGAACTAACAGGAATAACAGACTCACTATGAAGTGGGTAACCAAAATTCTTCTGAACTTGTTTAAACTCATAAGTATCCCAATCTAATTTTTCAAAGAAATTTCAAACTTTATCTTGAGTTTTAGATAACAATCCTAATATACCTCCAGGATAAATGGACTCAATATAACCCCAAGATTCAGAATTTAGACCCATAGCAATGGCCTTACAAATTTTTCATTTTGAAAATTTTGATTCAATTGAGCACGATAATAATTAAGTCGCGATAAATAGCTCTGGAAATGTTCATGCTCGAATTATAGGAAATTAAAAACTGGCATTCTTAAATCTCGTATTTTTTCAATTTTAAGAATTTTTCAATTTTTTTGGATTTTCAAGTTTTTAATTTTTTTATTTTTTTAAGGAAAGAAAATGCATCTAGGACATTGTTGACAAACCAATGACTAAAACAAAAAGAAGAGGCTCAAATAATTAAGTGAACAAAACAAAATAAACTAACAAAAATAAAACTATGCTACCAAAATAAAAGAAAGACAAAAAAGACTCAAACATCACACAAAATATAAAATGAACATAAACACAAAAGAAGAGCATTTTTTTAATTTTTTTTTTCCTTGTTGACACACAAAGATGAAAATAGAAAATAAACTCAATCTAAAACAAAAACAAAAATAGAAAACACAACTGAAACTAAAACAAAATAGAAAATAAACTAAAACCTAAACAAGCTAAATCTAAAGAATAAAACTAAAACAGAAAATAAAACTCCCAAAATCAAAACTAAATAGACAGAAAATTCTACACAATCACAACAACAACAACTCTAAGTGTGGATCCCGCTTTTGCGGGGTCTGGGGAGATCCAGATGTAGACAACCTTAACTCTACCAGCAGATCTGCCCATTGAGAGGCTGATTCCGAAATTCCACACAATCACAAGGGACATAAATATATTTTTTCTCAAATGTTTTCTGTCCCGACCAGTGCAGAAAAATGCAAACAGATTATTAAGTAAAAAATTCACAGAACAATCCAAACAATCCCAAAAATTCCAGAAACATTCACACAAACTCTAAAAATTATGCTGAATCTAACAAAAATATTAGCACAGCCCAAATCACACCAGAATTGCTCTAGAAAATTCAAACTGATGCTAAAACTAATGATAAATCTGCACTAATTGTTTTTCTCCGGATCAGTTCTACTTTGTTTCTTTTGCTACACATAAACCAAATTCATCAGTACTGTTTTTTTCAGCAACCAATAAACTCTAAAAATAAAACTAATCTCAACAAAAGTCAAAAATCAAAATACTAACTAAATTCAAAATTAAAACTAAACTAAATTTCTAAAACGAAATAACGACTCAACTAAAACTAAAAATCACAACTCTAAAATTAAAACAAAAACGACTCGAATGACTTGAATACTAAACTACGACTCGAGGAAACCTAATTTCACAACGCAATCCCCGACAACGGTGCCAAAAACTTGTTAGTAATTTCCGCAAGTGCACAGTAATCAGTCGCAGAACTTTATAGTAAGTCCCTAGAGATGGATGTGAAATTAAATTATGAATAACCTAAATTATTGAAAGTCTAGAATTGCAGCATTTATCTTGACTGATTAACTAAAGGGTATTTTGGAAAGCAGCAACTAATCAAGGATAACATTCAATTTGAGCAGCAAGAGATCACCACCTGAGAATCAAACCCAGCGAAGGTAACGATAGGGCAGCACCCAGCTGGGGCTTAACCATGGTGCAAGTTGCCATTGAATCAAACCCGGAATTTGATTGACACAGAGCAACTAACAGGGCAAGAATCTGTAAATTTAAGCAGTAGTGTGCTATGTGAAACAACCAAATTGGAATCCCAAAACCAAATTACACCAATTTGAGACTAAAACCTAAATCTAAAAACTGAAAAACGAAATCAAAAATCATCCAAATCAAACAACTCTAACAATTGAAGTTCTCCATCTGAAAAACGAAACAGGAGGAAGAAAAAAACTAGAACGAAATTTTTGTAGAGATAGACTACTACTACCTAATCTGCTACTTCCTTTGTTCTCTGTTTCTGCCCCTCCATTAAATCAACCTTCGAGCCCCTGCCGGTTTGATGCCCTCCATTAAAGCCTTCATAACCGCCACGTTCGTGATGCTGATGATGATGATGAGACCGAAGGTAACCGCTGTATTTAATGAATAATAATGGAAGAGGCGAGAGAGAGGAGTGCCATGGCTGTGTGGGGGAGATGAAGCAGTGACGGTTATGGAGGAAGATGAAGAGCCTGCCATGGTGCTCTGTTATTTCTCAATCTGGGCTGAAAACCGAGAAGAAGGAGAAGGACCAGGGGATGGGTAACGAGTGAAATAATGCTGAAATGAATGTTGGAGGAAGATGAACATCACCATTGATGATGGAGGAAGATGAAGCGTTGAGAGAGGCCCTGCGGTTATGGAGAGAAAGAAACTGCCCTGTTTTTTTTTTTTTTTTTTTTTTTTCAGGCTTCTGGTGGTGACTGATGAGGAAGAAGAAGGAAGGGGATGGAGAAAGCTTGGTCACGTGCCTGGCATGTGGCCTAATTAAGTCAGGCAAGGAACTGGCGGGCTGGACCGTGGGATGGAGGAATGCTGGGCCTCTGGTGAGTAAGGGAAAAGGAGGAGAAATAAAACAAAAGAGGAAGACTGGGGAAAGCAAGCATAAGGCACTTCTGGGCCGCGGTACTGGGCTTGGTCTTTATTTCTCCCCTTGGTCCAATATTAATCATACAAGCATTATTGATTTTTTCAAATTTTTACAGATTCCTACAAAATAAATAAAATAATATTAAAATCTTGAATTAATAATTTATTTCGACTAAATATTGGACAATATAAGGATATAAAATATTATAATTTCTTGTTGAACATGATTCCACCAAGACGCTGCTCACAGATATAAAAAAGGTGGGAATGACCGCCTAGTGCTTTGAGGTTAGCGAAATTAAGGAAAGATGCTTAACTACATTAATATAAATCTTCATATTTTTGGCAAGAAAAATAAATATTTTGAAGATTATCCTACAAAATTGCACCAAATATTTTGCAAAGCCTACCAAAAAACAAAAATAATCAAGACATCAGTCACGCTTAAACACCAAGGTTGTATATGTGACCTAGTCTCGAGGGGGTATTTGTCGAATGTAAAATTTTACGAACCAACCAAGACATGCCATGTGGAAAGAAATAAATATTTTATTTCAGCTAATTACAGCATGCCACATGTTAAATTAATTACTGCAGTCCGTTAAATTAAATATTTAATGGAAATGTATTCCGACCAATTAAAAAGCGCCACGTAGCATGGATAATGCAAAAAATAAATGATTATTTGTTTGAATAGAGATAAGGAGAGAAATTCTAACTCCGACTTCTCTATAAAAAGAGAGATACTCTCTTTATTCAGGGGTCTGCATTTTAGAAGAACTAATAAGAGCTCAAAACTTTTCTCTGGAAGAAGGCAACAAGTACTCCAAATATGTGCCGTCTACGCGCGGAGATTAAACTCGTATCTTAATTGAGATTAAACCTCTTAGGCCTTCTCTCAAGATCAAATTGATTCAAGTCTATTCAAGAAGATTGAATCAGAGGATTTATTACACTTATTCACGTAATAGTTACACAGAGATTGTACCCATTCTTTGATATAAATACAAAAATTCTATTTGTTACTCAATTTCTTACTTAATTTATTTTAGGCTCGAAATTTTGTTTACAGAGGGTTTGCTTAGCTTATGGAAGTTGTGTTTGATATTAGCATTTTATCATAGTAGAGCTTGCTTCTGGACTCCTTTGACCTTGATTATAGCTTCAATTGCAACACTGTGCTTAAGATCAAGGTTGAGATCATAGTTTGATTTTCCTTTTGTTCTTTTTTCTATTTTAACTTTGTGTTGGCATGTCTGCAAACTTGTCAACGGAAAACAGGTATCGATGATAGGTAAGAGGAGGAATAACGGAGAAAAGAGCCAATCTGATAGTTCGTAGAGTAGATGAGGGAGAGTAGAGCATACTTTTTGGGGGGAGGGGTGAGGTTGTGAATCATGAAGACTGGAACTAGCTAGATACTACAGCCTCAACTTTGCTATAATGTTAGAGAATCACAAATACAATTCACTAGGTGTCAAGTAGATTCACTAGAAAGTTAAACGATAAGAACTTGGAAGTAAAGCTATCAACAGTTAACTCAACATGATTAAAGAAGTCGAAGGTTAATGCAGTAATTAGGTGGTTAAACCTTAATAATAATAATAATAACAACAACAACAACAACAACAACAACAACAACGTTTACCCTAACATATTGTATAGTCTATGGATCAAAATTTTCAATTATTATGCTTGATTCATCTTATTATTATGTAGATTAAATAATATGGGATGCTGTTTGAGAACATATCTATAATAAAAGTAAATGAATGCGGTCCTCCGTACGCTTCATGTAGTTAATGTAGTAATTAGGTAGTTAAACTTTAATAGTAATAATAACAATAACAACAACAACAACAACAACAACAACAACAACAACAATAATACACAATTATAGGATGCTATATGAGAATACATATAATAATAATAATAATAATAATAATAATAATAATAATAATAATAATAATAATAGACAATAATATACAATTATAGGATTATTGCTTTTTATTTTTGAATTTTTGATATGATAGACAATTATTCAATGCAATTCATTAATCACATATATTTATTCAAGTAATTGATCCTTGGGCAACGCATGAGTCTTTACTAGTTATTAATCCATTTGAATGTTAGCAAACCGTACTCTAGAATGTTATATTTTTTAAAATAATATATAATTAATTTAAGATGTATGCAATTACAAATATCCAGACAAAATATAGTAAAAAGTTATCTTTTATAATAAAAATTAATCTTTTCTCATCTATATTACTATCTTCCTCTATTTTTTTTAGGTATATCAAAAATAATTTTTTTTAACTTGCCGATCTTTTTTTCAATATTTGCTTGCTCAATCTTTATTTTCTTATTTTCTCGTCCTATCTATTTTGCCACTACATCTAACATGGCAAACCAAGTACTCCCTTTGTCCCATTTTTATGTTTGTAATCAAAAAATTTCTTGTCCTAAACTTATCTTTCAAAATGCTAATTAAATGCATTGCTAACTAATAAATTTGCATTGTTTCTATGCCAAAGTAATTATCTATTGTTCTATATATAATTTTATTAGCATATGCTTTTGTTGATTTTGGAACATAAAAATAGGGATGATGGAGTATTATTTTATACTTTATCAAATTCATATAAAAATAGGGCCAAGGATAAAATTTTTGTAGCCTTAAGAAAAATCTTGTTTGGTTGCATTCACGGGAAAAAATTTTTTTTAAAGATTTGATAGTGAATTCCTTTAGTTACCATATTCTTAATCTTTGTCTTCCATATATAATGGTAGATATTAGTAATTGTACTGATTAGTGTTAGGTAGTGCGATAATACAAAACCGTTTAATTGAACTAATTTTCTTAGAAGTTGTTCGTCGATAGTTAAGCGATTAAATGAGGTATTCTATTTTGAATCAAAATGCAGTCGAAGGTATTTGACCCAGTATGATTCTTGTGACATCCTCTATAATGTTCATCCATCGTTTTCCCTTGGATTGTTGTTGCATATAATTTCTCTTTTGGTTGATCAAAAATTCTAAAAATGATTGGGTTTATTTTCAATATATTTTGTGTTATTCACTTTAGTTTAATTTACAATAGGTTGCTAAATATTTGTGATGATACTTTTAATTCAAGTTCCTTTTTTTTCTTTTTATGTATCTTTCATATAAGATTTATTGATAATAATTAGAAGAAAACATACATGTTTAATATCTCAGTTGAATTGAACACCCTTATGAGCACTTGGGGGTATGTGCTATAAGAATCTCTAAAAGATAATTTCTTACAGGTAATGTCTATTGATAGTTTTTTAGAGAACAACCTATTTATTCAACTACGGTAATCTTTAAGATTGCTTTAATAGTTTAATAAATGCAATACTTATGACAATATATACTTATAAATGTAAGATTTATTAAACAGTGTTGCATTTCTACTCCAGATCACAGCATTTTAAACAAGTGTCGCATTTTTGCTTTAAATTGGACCATCTTTCTAACAAATGTTGCATTTTTACTCAAGATAATGCAACATTTAGAAAATATGTTGCATTAGATATCTAAATGCAACATTTATTACTTATTCTTGCACGGGATATTAACCTAACCTAATATGCAACAATTTTAAGAGTGTTGCATGCTTAGCATTGCATTAGACGCATTATGTAATACGGTAAGTATGACTGAGATCTATTTTCGAGCCAAGCAACCACTTCAATCTCAAAGACCACAAAATCAACCGAGAAGATGAATTCCCCCATTTTAGTCAACAAATACTCTACCATTTCTCTAGACAGCCTGGTGAAATGGTCAACTAATTGAAGAATCACTTTTTGGGGTTTGAGCTCCTCTAATCCTAGCCTCTCATACACTGTAAAGGGCAACAAGTTCACACTAGCTCCTAAGTCAAACTTGTTGTTAATTCAGCAAGTGCACGGTTTTATCATTGTGTACTTACGGATATCAATCCACGAAGATGAGATTGAAATTTAGGCTACTAAGTAGATTAAATCAACATTGGCTCTTGACACAAGCTAGATTAACACCAAAGTTAAATGAAAAGTAAAAATAGGACGCTAAGCTATTTCAGGAAGACAACATCATTAAAGATCAAACATCTTAGATGTGATTTATCCACCATGTCTTTAACACCACAAGATTCAGTGAGCTTAGTAGTGCCTTATTTCTATCAAGCAAAACTAAATTAAGCAAGCAGTGATGAACATGATGACTCATTTTAACCCACAAAGTAGCCAAGTTAAATTTGCTTGAACAAAGACAGTAAGAGAAATACACTAAGAGTAAACTTCATTCCCTCTAACTGCAAGTGGCAACAAGCTGGATTAAAGGACTAAAATCAAGTGCCAATCAAGTGCATATGCTTAAAACATTTCCAAACTCATAGTAGATTCCTGTCAGGGAAAATGGAATTTATGAACCAATTCAAAACTTGAACCTCTTGCTTGTAATTCAATACCAAAAATGCAAACACTTATGCTCAATTAACAATCTGGAATTCAAATTACAGCAATTTCTGAATCTAAAACATAGATCTCAACATGAAATGGAGATGAAAATTGAGAAAAAAGTCTGAATCTTAGTCTCTCGCTGCCCTCTGCTCTATGCTTCAACTCCCCACTTGAAGACCCCAAAATGCAGCTTTTGTTTGCCCCAACGATTGCTTCTATTAACTCCCCTGTAACCTACAACTTGATGGTGGACGTGATGCTGAAGAGAGAAAAAAGGTTATCGCAGCGGCTGGGAGAGAAGATGAAGAAGTAGCCAGCGTCATTTCTGAGTCTCGGTTCTGGGCAACAAGGAGGAAGGAAAGAAGAAGAGATGAAGGGCTGGAGATCCTGTGAGCTCCACGTGATGCTTAAGTTAGAGGTGGGAGCCTGGAATTTTGCGATTGGATTGCGGAAAAAAAAAACTGGGCTCACGTGTGAATGAAAAGAATAGACCCGACTGGTGTGGGAATGAGGGGGGCGCTGGGCCACAGACTAGACCGGCCCGCTAAGAGGGAAAAAAGGAAAGAGAAGAGAAAGAGAGCGTATAGGCCGCGGACTAGGAACCAACGGAGCCTAGGCCCACGTATGAGTGAGGAGAGAAGGAGGGATGTAGACCAACTTTGAGATAATGGAATTCACATTAGTTGCCAAGAAGGTTCTCTTTAGTACATCGGTAGCCTACTTAGTGGTGCTCAATTCTTTAAGAAACCAACACAAGCAGCCATTTGTTGGATGGCATCAAGTAAGAGGATGTTGATTTTGACATGGGAGAAGATCTCCCTTCTCTTTTCAACAAATGATTGGTCCTTCTTCCCCTTAAGTCAATTTAAAAATGGGGGATCATACTTAGAAACCCTTGTGGAAGAAGTGAAAGTGGCCCTAGGATGGAAGTATTCAACAGTAACTAGAGATTCATTCTTATTTTGGCTCTTTCATATATTTAAAAGGACGGGAATTAGATGGAGAAATGGGCACTTCATGAGAATCACATTCAAAAGAAGGGGAAATGTAGAAGGAGGAGGGGGGACACATCAACATTACAATCACCAACATGAATATTAACCTTACTTTTAGATCTAAAAGCAATCATGACATTTACTTTTCTCACATCATTAGGATAAAAGGAAGAAGAAGAGGATTCTTCATTTGGGTTCACCTTGGGTTGACTAAGAAAAGTGCCCCTCTCCTTACTTGTCAAGACAAACCAGGCAAGTTGTTCAGTTATGGTCTTCAGCATTCTCTCATGGGACTATTTCATTTCTTTCATCATTCTCTCCATGTCATTTGTTCTCCCTGACATTTTATCAATTGCATTATAACTAGAACGGCAAGGTCGTTCAGTAATAGCTGGCTGGGAAGGCCCCCTGAGTATATTGTATGCTTCTTGATGTAGTAGCCTTTGAAAAGAGGAAGAGAAGATTTTTCCTTTCAAACCACCACCTTAAGCATTAGGCACTAAAGCATTTGGACCGGTCCATGACATGTTAGGGTGTTTACCACTCTGGGTTGTAAGTAAGAGAGTGATAATCAAATTTACACCTTCGAAAAGCCACATTGATTGCGGCTTACTATTATTCCATGATCGATATTTGAGTAAATAGAGGACAAGCGCTCAAAGTATGATTATATACATTGGTACTGAGAACGTGACCAGTTGGGAAGAGGGAGTTAGGCTTTAGGGTTGTGAAAGGATTAATTGCTTAAGCATGCTTTCCATGGTGGAAATTGAATCAATATAACTTGTATCCAACATAACATGCTTGCCCCCCTTATGGCCACTAATTCCAACATTCAGACTCTAAAAAACTAGAGAAGGTACCTTAAGTTCTATGTAAACTATTTTAAGGACTCTCAGTTTTTAAAAATAATTATAATGTACCTTGACTTATGAATGAACTAGCAGCAAGGACCCTCAAAGTTCATGTTAACTATTTTACAGGTCCAATTGTACTATTTAATTCAAGAGAAAAAATCGTAATTTTTTACATGTGCATATTTTACTTACTTTCGAAAATTTTAATTTTGTGCACATAATGTTATTTCTCTATGCAGTACTTGAAGTTAAAGCTCTCTTTTATATGGTATCAGAGCAAAGTTAGTGAAGAATAATTAATATAAGTAAGTTCATTAATAATTAATTAAAGTAATTAACTGTATTTAATACTTGAATCATCATCTACTTGTCCTACTCTGAATTATTCACATATTATGAACACTTCAGAGGGATCCACTACTGTAGCATCGCAACTAAACTGTAATACTGATATAGTTTTAGAATAAAAAATAGAATGAGCAAAAATTAAGACTAAAGTTAAGGACTTAAAGAAATAATTGACTGTGATGCATCTTTCTTTAATCAATGAAGTTAAACATAGTGAAAAATTTGATCTAGATTTCAGCACCACATTTCACCATAGATATCGTTTCCAAAACTTTAAAAAACAAAATTCGATTCCTTTTGCATGATCTGAAAATTGAAAAACAAATAGGAAAATCAACTGAAAAATTTGCGAAAAGGTAAAGCAAGAGGAAGAGACAGAGGAAAGAATATAGGCAAACAATCTAGAGTAGTTACAAAATGTGTTTGATAAAGAGCAAAATCAAGAAGAATTAAACAAAATGATAGGCACAATAGTTGACAAACAAGAAGTACTGCCCGCTGATAATGAAGAGACTAATAATATCCAATTAGAAAAAGAGATGAACCTAATTAAACTAGAGAATCTAGATGTCATTCCTTTAGAATAAATTAGGAGGAAAATGGAGAAAAAACATGGAAAGTTGGTGGTTAAAATTTGGCAAAGAACTTAACATCAACGTATTTGAATTTAATTTAGTTAACAATGTAATTCCGAAACCTAAAGAGTGTGGTGAATCATCTAGAAGAGAAAACCCACTTATGGGACCTAGAAATGCTCCAGCAGGACAAGTAGTTAACTTTTTCTTGTGTTTATCCCAAATAAAACTACATCGTTTGAAGAAATTAGCCTTGCTGCAATTAGCCAAACTGGTTACATCCTAAGCATCAATGGAACTTATAATAAAAAAGAAATATTTGAACATTAAAAGAGGGGTATGAATAGTATCTTGAACTCAAATACCATGTGGACAACTAGAATTTTCCCAAACTATATCAAACATAGTTTTTTTGGCACTGTAACTGACTGATACGATTTATTAGATTAGGAAGGTAAAAATATATTAAGAATAATGGAAACATTAGCTGCTATGTTCAGAAAATTATGTAAGGAAATCAAAATTTTCAAAGCTAAAGTTGATTCTAAAGAAAACTAGAGAGTGGCAAAGAGAGATTAGCAACATAGAGCTATGAGACATGAGATATTTGGAAAACTATATTACTGAAAACTCAGTTAATATTGCTACAAACTTGAACATAATGAAACCAATCTTAGTATATTTTATGATAAATTATCTTATCTAATAAGTTCTATAATTGATAAAAAATACATTGCAAGGCTTGAAAAAGCAAACATCATCGATACTTTTGGCACAAGAATCTCTTATTTAAGAAAATGGGTCAATATTTAATATCTTAATCTCCAAAAAAACAAAGAAAATAAAAAAAGTAGTTTCTAACCTGTTGGGACTCCTCATTAATGGAGAAATGAACTTAAGAAGAGAAGAAAAAGAAACATTCATAAGAAAAAGAGTTTTAACAACCAAAAGGGAGAAAAAATACAAAAGAAAGTATTATAACAAACCAAGCTCTAAAAGACGAAGATTTTTTAGAAAAGCTTTTTCTTGTCTTCCTGGGCAAAAATAGCTATGAGTGTTGGGTATGCGGAGAAGTAGGTAATTATGCAAACGAATGAAAAAATGGGAAGAACAATAAAGTTGTTGAAACATTTGGTAGTTTAGACTATTTTGAGCTTAGTGAGAAAGAAGCACTAGATGTAGCCCTGAAAAACAACTAGGGAATTGTTGAGATAGTAATAGAAGATGAATATGAAAAAAGTGATTATGAAGAAACTAGTTATATGATGTAAAGCAGCTCAATTAGTCTGGGTGACCTTCAAAGAGAAAAATTTACAGTATATAGTGAGAATGAAGATGTCAAAGGAGATCGGGTTCTCTTGGTAATACAAAAAGATAAGATTGATACAAAATCCATCTTTAAATTAAAGAGCAAGTATGTATGTGAAATGATGGAAGTGGATTTAGAAATACAAAGACTATAAGTTTGATGTAGAAGAAGTAAATCTCATTAATTGGAAAACTTTAAGCATAGTAAGGATAGAAAGTATAGGCATATCCATATTAAAAGTATCCAAGTTTAAATTACACCATTACAGTATTATGATAAAGATATCGATCTTTATACTTTGCTTTGTGATACTAGGCATACAAAATTTAATAATCAAATTATCATAGGGATCAAGACCAATTTGTGCAATGGTTCAGTAGGATTCAATTGTCGACCTGGATATTATTTGAACCCAAAAGATGAATATGCCAAAAACTTCCTATCCCTTAAGATAAAAATAGTTGGGATGGACATGAAGAGAGAAGGTTTCCACTAAGGATATTTTGAAAAATAATCTACAAATTAGGTAAATTAGTATAGACCCAAAGACTAATGTAACAATGATAGAGGCCAAAAAATTTGAAAATCCTACTCCAACACAAAAAATGCAAAGGGTCAAATCCAATCCCTAAGAGATAAAAATTGATAGTTCTTGGATAGCTATTTTTGCCAATCCTACAAAAATCAATAAGAAAAAGTAATAAAAATTTATCAAAATGGAAAAATTAAAATTAAACCCCAACTACTAAAAAGTATGAGTACAAGATCAAAATGGAGAGAATGATCTTCAGCATCTAAAGAAGAGCTTAAAGAAGATGAAACAATTAGTGTGACCTGTGAAATGTATAGAATGAGTTTTGAGTCACTAGACATAGTGTAGATCGAAGTATGAGTTTAGATTGAAAAATTATTGGGTGTAAAACGAGATCCATTAGTGAGCTAAGTTATAAGGATGAATTCGTAAAAAATATGACTATGAAGATATACTATGAAGTCACCAATACTAATCCTAAGGGCTTTTATATCCTAATAAGTATATGCTTAAAGAGATATAATAGATATGAATTATGTGCTTAAATCGATAATGGCTGTATTGTCTATTTTGAAAATAGATCTCTATTTTCAGAATTCATGTGAAAAAAAGTAAAGAATTTTTTACAAGTAAGAATTGCTAATAATAGTGTAATAAGTTACAACGAAACCATTGAATGGTTATCCATAGAAATAGAAGGAATCCAACACATTATACTAGTTCTATGAGCTATTTATCAATCGTTCCATGATATGATTATTAGAAATACTTTTCAAAGACTATATTTTTCATGCACACAGACTATAAGCCAAATGATATTTATAGTAAATGGTCACTCGATTCCTATTGATAAATTAAGTAAAGCATCACTAGAAGATTGAGTTTATACGCAGCTGGTGTGGTGATAAGGCAATCCCTACACAACGTGAAATAGCACTAACAATCTCGTTAGTAGAGTTATCTATTAAAAACTGATTATTGAACAACAAGAGTAATTATGCAAAGAACTCAACACAAATAATCCTCTTAAAAACATTTGCAAAGATTATTTTGTTAAATCCCAATAATATTATTTGAGTTAAACAAATTGAGCGTACACACCATAATATCTAAGAATTTGATAAACAAATCAAAGAACTTTTTAAATAAAGGATTAATTAGGAATAGTAAGAGTTTTCACAACAATCCTGCTTTCATGGTGAGAAATCATGTTGAAGAAAAAAGATAAAACATTAGGATGGTAATCAATTAAAAAAAGCTTAAGTATAATACCATCATTGATGGATATTATATTCTTAACAAAATAGTCACTTTCAATAAAAGTTAAGAAACCTCTTGGTTCTCAAAAATATACTGTAAAAGCGGATATTGACAAATAAAAATAAGAACGCATGCCTTTGACTACTTTTAGTGCACATCAAGGATATTATGAGTCGATAGTAATGTCATTTGATATTTAAAAAATGGCTCAAATATTTCAAATATGAATGAATAACATCTTCAAAGATCTTAATTACCATTATCGAGTTTACATCGATGATATTCTTATCTTTCTAAGACAATAGAACAACATAAGGATGACGTTCTAGCTATCACCCAAATAGGCATTGATCATAGTGTTATCCTTGGTAACAAGAAGTGCATTTATGCTGAATAAGAAATAGAGTTCTTAGGGCTTGAAATAAAAGTTGGACAAACCATTCTATAAAAGCATGTTTTAGAAGAAATAGAAAATTTTCGTGAGAAGATTGAAGATAGAAAGCATTTAGAAATGTTTCTTGATATTTTACCTATGCGTTATATTTTATTAAAATATAGCTAAATTGAGAAAATCGTTATAACAATAGTTCAAGAAAGAACTAAGTTGGACATGGACTCCTAGTGATTCAAAGATTGTTCAAAACTTCGAAAAGAAGTGCAAAAATCTTCATGTTCTTAATTTGCCTATTGAAAGAGATGATTTTTAATTCGTGAGACAGATGCTAACAATGAGCACTTGAGTGCTATACTTAAAATAAAAGAAGGGTCTTGCAAATACTGTAGTGGATGTTTTAATAAAGTAGAATGCAACTGTCTTATGATGGAAAAAGAAATCATTGTAGTAATAAGAGGAATTGAAAAATTGTTAATCTTCTTAGCCCCAAAATCTTTTCTTATACGAGCTAATTGCAAAGAAAAACTTGGTTTTGTGAAAAGGAATTATCAAATACGTAAGCACAAGGGCGACTGATGTGTTGGCAATTATGATTTAACTAGTTTTCTTTCTCTATTGAACATATACAGAGATCGAAGAATTCTTGGGTAGATAGTTTAACTCGTGAACTCGCTAATGTTGATCATCAGAGTAGAACTCTTGTCCGAAAAAGAGGAAATCCAAAACTAAATGCAATTGTTGCTAGGCAGATTTCTCCTTCTAGTAGAATCCTTATAGATATTTTGGAATGTCATACAGAAAGCATATCACACTTTAGTTTATTGTCTTCCACCTACCTGATCGTAGAGATATTCAACCTTTTAGAGTGACCTATTAAAGAACAGTTATCTATTAATAGTAAGAGTTTTCACACTAGTCCTGCTTTCATGGTGAGAAATCGTGCTGAAGAAAAAAGATAAAAAGCTGGGATAGTAATCAATTAAAAAAAGCTTAACAGTAATACTATATTTGCCGAACTTTATATTCCTAACGAAACAATCACTTTCAATAAAATTCAGGAAACCTCTTATTTCTTAAAAATGGATTGCAAAAGAAGATATTGATAGATAAAAATAGATGAAGAATGCATTCCTTTGACTACTTTTAGTACACCTCAAGAATATTATGAGTGGATAGTAAAGTCATTTGATCTTCAAAATATGCATCAAATATTCAAAATAATAATGAATAACATCTTTAAAGATCTTAATCACTGTTGTCTACTTTAGATCGATGATATTCTTATCTTTTCTGAGACAATAGAACAACATAAAGATGATGTTCTAGCTATCACCTAAATATGCATTGATCATGGTGTTATCCTTGGTAAGCACAAGTGATTTATAGTAAACAAGAAATAGAGTTCTTACGAATAGAAATAAAATTTGGACAAATCATTCTACAAAAGCATATTTTAGAAGAAATATAAAATTTTCGTGAGAAATAGAAAGCAATTAGAAATGTTGCTTGGATGTCTTACCTATGCTTTATACTTTATTAAGGCCCTATTTGATGAGAAAAATAGTAACAGAATGAAATCAGAACTTAAACTCTGGAGATCAGGTATGGAACTTTAATCCTGAACTCAGAGTTTGGTGAAAACTAGAAAGGAATCAAGTTCCACTTCTTACTGTTTAGTGAGCAACTATGGAATGGAATCAAACATATTTTTATTTTTGAGATAAAAATTTTATTACAAGTTATTATTTCAATTTTGGTATTTCGACTTTGTTAAAAATAAAATTTTGGCACTTTGTTTCTAATGATATGAGGTTCTTATTTTACTTTTTTAATAGTTAACCACTATGTTATAAGTTGTAATGTGACATTGAAATTTTATAAACCCATAATTTTTTGAAAGATTGAAATTTACAAATTGAGGGACAAGCCCATACTTTTATAAACCCATATTTTTTTAATCCCATAATTGTATTATTTTAGCACTTAAAAGTTGCCCTAATTTGACATCATTACTTATTTCCCCAAATTGAAGAACTAAAACTTCCCCTAAAAAAAATAAAGAATGAAAGGCATTGCCCTCAGTTGAGCTAATAAAGAATGAAAGACCCCAAAAAGATCTATAGAGTAAGGAAAGTGTGGAGGGCAAAAAAATGACACCAAAGTCAAGGGAAGAAATCAAGATGAAATTGGTGGTGGAGGAAACTTCTTCAACTTCGCTGATGGTCTTTGACGACCATGGAGTGCTCAATTAGTGTAAAGATAATGGGATGATTCTATAAGCCCTCGACAAGCCTAAACCCCTCAATTTAAAGCCCATCCAATTCACGCCATTGAGAAGCCTCCACCGGTGCTTCGACCGATGTTGGTGTTCGATGATGTCGACGGCGGTGGTGTTTGATGAGTAGCAATGATGGCTATGGAGTAGATCTGGGTTCTATGAAGAAGTTGAAGAACAATGGGCACAAACCAATTTTTGGATTATTTTTCTTTTTTTAATAAAAAGTGTGTTCATCCCTGGGGATGGAAACTTAAATCCCAAGCGAGGGAGGGTTCAAGTTCCATGGTTTTGGGAGGGACTTGAAACCTCCTAGTTTCAAGTCATTCACACAAAACTCTCTCACCAAACACAAGGTATGGAACTTGAAACCTAAAGGTTTCAAGTTCCATTCCTTTTCTTCTCCCCAAACAAGGCCCAAAAATATAGCTAAATTCAGAAAACCATTATAATAGAAGCTCAAGAAAGAATAAGTTGCACATGGACTCCTAATGATTCAACGATCGTTCAAAACTTCACAAAAATGTGCAAAATGTTCAGTTCTTAATTTGCCTATTAAAAGAGATGATTTAAGCCTTGAGAGAAATGCCAGCAATGAGCACTTGGGTGCCATACTTGAAGTAAAACAAGGGTCCTGTAAATAGTGTAGTGGATGTTTTAATAAAATAGAATGCAATTATCTTATGATGCAAAAAGAAATCGTTGTAGTAATAAGAGGAATTAAAAAGTTGTTAGTCTTTTTAGTCTCAAAACCTTTTCTTGTATGAACATATTGCAACAGAATACTTGATTTTGTAAAAAGGAACTTATCAAATATACAAGTACAAGGATGACTCATGTGCTGCCAATTATGACTTAACTAGTTTTCTTTCGCTATTGAACGTATACAGCTATTGAAGAATTCTTGGGTAGATAGTTTAACTCATGAATTGGCCAACGGTGATCATCATATCAGAACTCTAGCAGGAAAAGGAGGAAATCCAAAATAAAATGCCATTATTGCTAGATAGATTTCTTCTTCTAGTAGAATCCTTATGGGTATTTTGGAGTTACAAATGAATTATGTAAGGTGATCTTGTGATGTTCAAGCAAAAATAAGTTCCTACGTTTAAGAAAAATAGTTCAATGACTGGTATGTGGCTTGTATCAACTACTATCACAATTATTTCCATGATATTTAGGAATCATGGAGTACTACAATCTTCTTCATAGATAAATCTAGAGTTGGTGGTGTTAGATTCTCAGCAAATTCAATCCTTTTATGTGAGCCCGCCATAAAAGTTTGGGAACATGGTAGGGTAGCTTACCTCATAGAAATCCCTGACCTAAAATACTCATTCTTTTCAAGTCTAAGTTAGTTTCAAAAGTATATGTTTAAAATGATCTACTGGAGTCTCACATCTCCTGATGGTCCAACAAGAACCCCACACAATAAAAGTCAACATATTGAGGTATATTGCGCATTGATTAAGTATAAAAATCTAGTTCACTATCTTATTCAATTAATTGATCTAAATGATCCTGATAAGCAACAATAAGAATGATTTTCAGAGCAATAAGAAGTAGCTAGTGATTGTACTTTAGCAAGAGCCATTAGTTTTTCATAATATTTATCATCAAATATGGGCAATGATTGAATGAATAAAGATATTAATGAATTGCGGAAGTACTACTTTCGTTTATTATAGTGATTTTAGGAAGCACATGAAGGCAGAATGAGCTACTTCAAAAGATTTCTTTGATTATCTCTTTGATGTTGGAGTTGAAAAATTCTTATCAGAAAAAGGAAATAGATGCGTACATAACTTTTTTAAAAAATGAGATCTATAACATTTTGAACTTGACAAAGATTTTGATGATTATATAGATAATGATGAACTTGAAAACATAGAGAATAAGACATCCAAAATCTCAATATAGATGACTAATCTTGTCAGCATTAAGTGCTTTAAGAGGTTGTTACACCATTATGTATAGCCTTTGTTAGTATAATAATGGAGTCTACTCTATCCATGTGAGAGTATCTCTTAATGGTGCGTGTATGCTGCAGCTATGATGACATCCCGTGTTTTCCATCTCCTCCACCAAAGGAGGAGCTAAGTGTTGTAAAAGGACAAGTCATTTGGGCATAGTTGAGTAGAAAAGACATCCAGTTTTTCCATTTCTCTGTAAACAAGCATCTCTGATCATCTTAGCCACTTAAGTCTCTCTTCAATCTTTCAATTATAATATTTTCACTTTCAAGCTTTCAATAGAAGAAGTTTCCCTGTAGGAAACGTTATTCAATCGAACCTTATGTCTTAAATATTATAACTTCTTGATTAAAGTCCAGCTATTCTTAAAAATATAAAAACTTGATTAATAACTACGATCTAAGGTAGGGAATGAAGCCAATTTGTGTTATGCCTGATCTATGAGAGGTGTGGTTAAGATTAGCAATCTCTGTAAACTAGAAGCTAGAGGAATACAAGGGTCCAACGCCAACTAAGTTTAAGTAACAGCCAAAACTCTCCAATTAAACTTTATTATTTTGCGACGTATGATGGGCCAATAATAACAGAAAGTATAATTTTATGATATAAATAATATATTACAACAAATAGTACTAGTAAAGTTATTATAAGAGATTAAATTATTTAAAACAAGCATATTCATCAAAAAGCCAAAAAACAATACAATTACTAAAAATACCATATCTTGGGCCATATCTTGGGTCAAAATTCTTATTTTTGAAAGTTTCGGGTTAAATAATAAGAAAAAGAAGCTAGGAATCTATTGTCCAAAAACATAAGATACCTAGGGCTATTTTCAAGATGTCAGGGGCCAAAAACTAGTTGTCTCCAAACTCAGGGTACTTAAGAGTTAGTAGTCGTTTAGACTCCCATCCCGATTAGTCTCTGATTGTAAGGTTTTTTTTTTGCATGAGTCCTCAAGAAAGTTCTAAGCATCAATCTCACTCTTGTTTAGAAAACTAGCTTAACAAATGGATTCCCCATTGTATAAGTACCTTCGTCAAGTTCCACATAGTTGATTTGGCACAAATGCTATTGCTCAAGACCATGGTAAGGACAATAAGCCAACAAGTTTTTAACCACTTTCAAAGCATTTCCAAAATGGCTCTTTATCTAATTGCACAAAGTGATTGATTTCATTCATTAATTGTTTTACCATTTAGAAAATAATTTCTCAAAAAATGCTTGAACAAACTCATCCGAAGAAAAGATAGAGCTTGAGAGAAGAGATTGCTTCCACTTTTTGGACAATCCTTTAAGGCAAAAGGAATGAAATGCAATGTAGTCACATCTATCGGCACATTAAGAAAGCTATCGCATAACACACTTTCTCACAATTTCTTAAGAACAAATAAACGTCTTCCACATTGGTGAATTTAGGGAGAATATTCACATATTGAGGCCTAAATTGAAATTACACATCATCACCTAGGCCCATTGTCTAAAGCATATGGGACAGTGGACACTGGGGTAGAAGATTTGATTAAGACTCCTAGGTGGCGAAAAAGATGCTTCTTCTTTCCTTGCAATGGCTTAAAGTCAATGGTAAGTCATTGGTCAATCTCAATATAGGCATTTACATGCTCCAACATGGATTAATCTCCCAAATTTGAATGACCCAGTCCATACAATCACTCACCACAACCCACTTGTTTTTTAGTTTTTTCTTTTTTAATTTTTAGAAGGAAAAGTATCTACATACAATCAAGTCCAAAGACATGGTAAATTAAACCTCCATCTTCGGTAACAACTCCAAAATTATGTTGAGTATTTTACAAAGTAAGAGAAGAGTGTCATTCTATAGGGCGTAGATGATTCACCACTTATTAGGCTATAATCATGATAGAAGTCACATTTAATGGAGACAAATCCTAATCTAATCTAGAAGTTGTTAAAATTTAAAATTACTTCTAGTGAAATCTACTCGAGAGAGTAAAATAATAAAGCTACTAAGCTAACAGTTAAATGATACATGAATAAAGTAAAGTTTGTCGTAGAGCTATAAATTAAACCACTACTTTGATTTATAAATAAGATTTATAGCATAGAAAAGTAGGGATCGATCCCACGAGGAAAGATTATGATAATAAGCTAGTTTAAATCTAATTAAATTTACTACTCTAATTTATTTTACTTCTTTAAATTGCTAAAACAAATCAAATTAAACAAGTAAAAATCTAAAAAATTGCTTACTAATACCACTAAATATTCTAAGCCTAATTCTAGAAATAACAAAATAGTAAATACCTAACCTTCTAGAAAAATAAAAACAGAAAATTATCACACACTATTAACTGAAAATTAAAATAGGAAGTAACAAACAGAAAATTAATATCAAAATTCACAGAAAATATTATCAATTAATATTCTGTAAATTCATAAATTTATATTCCCAGAATTATATTTAATTAGTTTTAGAAAAATAAATCAGAAGATAAAATCAGAAAATTAAAACAGAAAATAATATCTGAAATTAGAAAAATAATAAACTGCACTTAATTAAATACAAACATAAATAATAAATTCACCTAGATTGTATAATATAATTTTCTAGACTTAATAAAATCCTAAAAATCGAAAGTAAAAATTAAAAATGTAATTTTCATATTTATTATAACAAAAAACCTACGCGTATTCAACTCACGAAATAATTCTAAAACATTATGAAAGAATTTCCAAAGATTTTGAAATTAAACAGCACAGATTTAGGTACTAAATAAACCCTAAAATGGAATAAAACACAAAAAAATACAAAAGAGACTATTTTTAGCCTAATTTCTAACAAACCGGTAAATAAATGGCAAAACAGAATACAAAATAAATCTAAAAATTATAGTCACACTAAAAATCAAAATATAACTAATCTAGAATTACCAAAACACTTCTAAAAGACTACTCTTTTGGGGGGGTAAACGAAATTAATATTAAGAACTATAAATTTAAGAATTAAAACTCACGAACTAAAGAAGTTAACTAAAAAGCGACAAATAATTACTAAAGATACTGAATTTATGGAAAACACTTAGCATAATCTATATCCACCATGTAAATTAATATTTATCATCAACACACAAATCGATTTATCTACAAATTAGACTGTAGACGATGCCCACCAGCAGATCTTTCCCGTTTTACCTTATATTATAATTTATTTAGGTCAAGCCCTAATATAAACCCTACTAGTTTTGATAATCCTAACACCAGCGCTAGAATTTCATCAAACTAGAGCATTAAGTATTAGAGAAATATCACCTGACGCCTTGTAACCAATTTACCAGTAAACTGATTTAACAAAAATCTATAGTGATTATCTAATTAAAAGATATGGGTTTGAGCTATCCATGATCAATTAGGGTGATACTTGTGCCTAAAAGACTATAACTTTTACGTACTAAAGCCTTTTAAATTATCATATGAATTCATGTTAAACTAACTAGCATGCATTCTAATTAATCTAACATGAATATCATAAACGAAATACCAATCGTTATAGAATCATGGAATAAAATCAACTAGACAATAAAGTATAAAATTTGTTTTAAAATAACTAATTTAGCATGGTTTCAAATAGACTATACTAAGTATATAAAAATTACTCACACATATTAGAAATTAAATTACATAAATCATCCAAAGAATTCCTATTTAACAGTAAACTAAACTAAAAATAAAAATTAAAAAATAGCAAGGAACACTATTACTTGGATTGAAAATCAATGTGAGGTGATGGTGAAGATTAGGCATGAATACAACAACAAACAACAACAACACCTCCTAGTGTGGGTTCCACTTTCACGGGGTTTGGGGAGATCCAGCTGTAGACAACCTTACCCCTACAGGCATTCCTACCCGTAGAGAGGCGGATTCCGAGAGACCCACATAAAAGGAATTTTTGAAAAAATTTTGAGGAAAAGACATTTTGAAAACACTTAATGGAACATTAAAAAAAACAAGTTGCGGGAGCTATATAACATAAGAACAGTAAATCAGAGGATGGTGACATACCTTAACAACCAGAGGTAAGCAAACGGTGCCTCTTCCCCATAGAAAGTACTACCTGCAAACAAAAACGATAAACGAAAAAAACACCACTACCAGCACGCTGTCACTGCAACTAAAAGCCAACTACGAGGTCGACTCTCTGTGATCTAAGATCTTACTCTACGATCTTAATCATATCCCGCCACAACTTCTTATCCTGAGCCAGGTCCTCCATCAAACTGACAACTCTCAAGTCCTCTTTAATAACCTCATCCAAACTCTTTTTTGGTCGGCCCCTTCCTCTTTTGCCCCCGGGGATGTTGATCATCTCACATCTCATCACTGGAGCGTCCACACTCCTCCTTTTAAGATTAGGCGTGAATGATGGAGGCTAATGGTGATTGATTATGTGGTGAATGGTGATGGTTGATTATGATGATGGTGTATGGTGATGCGTAATGGGGTTAAGCGTGAATGATGGGTGAGGATGGTTGATTTTGAAGAGGCCATGAGATGTGATGAGGATGGTGGTGGTAGCTGCGTGTGATATTGGGGAGGGTTGGATGCGAAGGAGGAGGTGAGGCGAGGAGATTAGGAGTATTTATAGTATAATTTTGCTAGGGTTTTGTTTTCTTGTAGGATATCTTCTTCTCCAAGTCTTTTAATTCCTCTTTAATTAGGAGTAGTGATCTTGTAACCCTAATCCAAATAAATCATTATGAAAATAGTATTTTTTTTCATAAATCATTATTTTATTGGATCGACTTGATGAATTTGCTTGTAAAATCCTTTAGTAAATAAAACCCAAACTTCGATGTCTTCTCTTCTCCTCTTTCTTTATTAATGCTTAACCTAAAAAATATATAAAATAAAGTAAATTAGGCAAAATAATATATATATATATATATATATATATATATATATATATATATATATATATAATATAATCAAATTAATTATTAAAAACATGTATGAATTATGACTTAACAATTAACCACCAGCAAGTCTAAAACTACTATAGCGACTTAAGCAAGCATGAACATATCAATCACACAAAGCAAAATACGAGGTGATCCATGGCCCTCATGGCCGAACACAGACTCCAAATTTTGCTTAAAATATGATCACTGTTAAGAAAACTATAGTTCTAATTATCCACAACTTCCTATCCTAACATGCATTTTAAAAGCTAAAAATACAAAGAGAATACCTAAAACCCACACTAGAAAGTTAAAACTTAATGTTGAAAGTGCTTCCAAGTCATCCATATAGCTTTCAGTTGAAGGATTCATGCTAATCAAATGAGTTTAAATGTGGAATTTAAACTGGAAAGCACTTAAAGCTTGAATACATAGAAAGAGAAGAAGAGAAAATAGAATAAGAAATGGGAATTTAGATTGTAAGAGAAAGATTAATGGCTCAAACCTTTTAAAGTTGCATATTTAATCCTTCCTTATCTTCTATGTCATCAAAATTCATGTTTTTGGTTGGTTTTCATTGAATAAAAATAGAGCATGTAAGTTTGAGAGAGAAAAGAGCTAATAAGAGCATTAAACTACTACGAACTACCAAAGAAACTCAAATAAAGCTCAAAATATGAAACTTTGATTACTTGAGAATTGAAGGTAAAAATGGAGTTAGGGAGAGAAAGTAGCTACAACCCTAAAAAGAAGAGAAAAAGTTATAAGAATTGGATTTAAGGGCTTTTTTTCGAAACCTAGCAATGAGCTTGGCATGGCCTTGCTACTTGACAGTGGTAGCTCGTGCCAAATCTCCCCTCCTTCTTCTTCTTCTTCTTCTTCTTCTTCTTCTTCTTCTTTTCTCGCTTCCCTAGTTTAGCATGGGTATTTGACTAGCAAGAGCTGTCCATGCTAAGCCCTTGTCTGCTTATTCTTCTATAATGCCACGACCTCTTTTGGGTCGTGCACAGTTATTAGGAATGACTTTAAGGATTGACAACTAACCCCACAAATCAACACAAGCTTTTTAAGCATGCTTTATCGTCGCTCACATGCTACTTGAGAAACTTCCTAGAAGGCCATCCATCTTAAGACTTTTACATAACTAGCACGCTTAAATGTGGAGTTCTCAAGAATGAGCTCCTCAGAAAGGAAGATGCATCTTCATTGATATAGGTAGTCACTTCAAATTCTTTAAAACTGAATCCTAACCATACTTTGAGTGTTATGATCACCCCCCTTGTAGGCACAACATCCTCGTTGTGCCTTGCAAGGCAATTAACTTACGTATCTTTATGACCAGTGACCCATGCCAGCATCTTTGTCTTGCTAGGTGACTACCTAGAGCTCTCCTATTCAATATCACAGCTTTTGATCTTGGGTTGGCTCTGATATCATCTGCAATGCCTCAAACCCTTTATGAACCACCAACACTTACTAGGAATGGCTTCAATGATCAATGACTGACCTCACAAATCACAACGAGCCTTTCTAGTGTGCTTTGTCATCGCTTACCCGCTGTCTAGGGAACTTCCCAAGGACTTCACATATCTCAAGACTTCTCCATAGCAGACACACTTAACTGCAAAGTTCTTAAGAACGAGCTCCCCGAAAAGGAAGGTGCACCTTTTGTGATATAGTTAGTTACTTCAAATTTTTTAAGCCTTACTTTTGACCATACTTGGAGTGTTATAATTCTACAATGCCCTGAAAATTTTTTAGTTCATTTTATTTATATTATTAATCCTATTTTAATGTAACAGAAGATTCAATGGACATTATTGTCGTATTTCTTGAAAGGAGTATAAGACAAAATTAGTCAAAATCAACCCTTCAAAAGTTAACAAGTCAAACTCTCATTAAGAAAAAGGGAAGTTAATTAACAACTAATCATTTTGAGCTCATAAACTTGTCTATAGTAAATAATATTTCGTCATCACTCTATAGCCCGTCCCTATACAGTACTTCAGTATCTAAAACAAAATATTTTTGAATAGTGAGATGAAGCTCAATAATGCCTACCGTAATAGTAAAACACAATGTAAATTCTTTACAAATTATTAGGGGTCACATGGAAATAATTCAAATAGTTCGAAACAGATTAAGTCCCAACCACTTCAACCCATTTAAAACTATCATTCGCTTTCCAGTATACAAGACCATTAACATAATTTGTTAATTGGTGAGCAAAACCCCAGAGGTTCTCATGGCCTTCCCCGAACAAGCTCATAGGTTACCAAATTTATGGTAGGCATAACTTGGTCTATGTCCATCTAACATGACACTTTCTTGAACAACCAAATGCTATAACTGTGAGAGATTATCTTGTCTCAATATTAAGGCAGTCCTACCCAGATCTTAGGAGGCATCTTCCTGCAACTCTCATTAATCTCTCACTTTAATATCTAATGGTTCATGAATCGGTCCAATTTGCCTCCACCAAGCCTAACCCATCAAAATCAAACATTCAAATAGTCCGATAAATCTACTTAAAATAGGAACTATTTGAATGTATCATCCCAATCACAACATAGTATCTCGCATTCAAGAATTCATAATAAAATCACATATACATATTCAAATTTTAAACATAAGATCCCGTTAGGATCGAATACAACATCATATAAACAATTTTAGAAACCCCCAAACACATTTAAAATGTATGCAAGGAGAGTTATGGTATAGACATTGCCTCAACACATGTAAAGTCCTAGCTTGAGCCTAGTTCTGCTTGATCTGCCCAAATAATAAAAATAATATGCAACTACTTGAACATACCCAAGTATATTCTGGTAATCCAATGATCCAACAAGGCCCAAATTACTTCTAAACTTGAAATTTATATTTACGGGACCTAATGTAATTTTAGTAATTATTTTCTAATTAATTAATCAACTTGTAATCAAACGAGCAAAGCTTCAGGTTTAGCCTAGTTTTTGGTCCCAACTTTTAGAATCCATAATTTGAATCACCGATATTGGATCCTAACTCACAAGCACTTTTGGAAAGTTTTAAATGTGCACTACAACTTTTATTTTTAGACTAGTATAGATAAGCACACTAAGTACTTTAAAATCTCAAGTTTTAACAACTAGACAAAACTGAGTTAGTTCTGCGCATCTATAGGAGAAAATCTATAACTTCCTCATACTAGGCCCAAAATGAGTAATTCAAACTTCTCTATACGTAAGACTTATAAATATAATCTTTTGGACTTTCTATAATTTATAGATAGTCCTATTACTTTGTGTGAAGTTTCAAAGAGAAGCTAGTGCAGGTCAATTTTTGGTATCACTTAAAACTTATTTTACATGCATTCTTGAAATTACATATTAACCATTGATCACAAAATTAGCCTCTGGTAGTTCATGAACATAATTTCTCTCCATTATCATGTTAAGAATCTAGCCAAGCCTACTTAGCAAGGATTAATAAATAGAAAATTGAAATTCACATTCAACATTTGAATGCAAGTTCAAGATAAAATAAATTTTGTGCCAAGTACCCCAAGATCTAAAAGTTTGATTGCCAAAAATTGGCTAGAGATTATTTACTGATTAGATAACAAAAGTAATACCTGAAGACATTTTGTTTTTCAAAAACTATAGGAACCCTAATCGTGCAAGTTCACTAACTAACAAGGAGAAAGAAAGGGAGTACAAGGGGAGAGTGGGGGCCTTTAGTGGCTGCCTTTAGTTGTTGGTGGTGTTTGGGGGAGCAAAAAGGTCGATCACTGATGAGCCTGGCCGATGGTGGTAGAGTGACGATTGAGAGGGAGCGAGTGAGGGGAGGAACGTAAGAAGAGGGGAAATAATCAGAGAAGCAATTACGGCGAATGGAGGAGAAGTGGACAGCTGCCAGTAGCCTTGGTGGCGGACCGACAATGAGGCAGGGGTGGCTAGCAATGGAGTAAGGCGAGTGAGACTAAAAGAGATAGTATATAATTTGTGGGGGAGGAGTCTACTGAGAAAAACAAGGATTACTTGTCTTTTTTCTTTTTCCTTTGACTATTATCACACCCTAAGAACAAGGAGTGGAGAGATTTTTAGGATTGATTGGATGATTTGGGAGATTTAAGGAGATTTTATTGTCCTTTCCAAAATATTAGAAGAATTTAAAATTTGATTTTTGATTTGGAGATAAAATCTTATTCTTATTTTTTTTTTGTTGTTGTTGTTGTTGTTGTTGTTGTTGTTGTTGTTGTTGTTGTTGTTGTTATTATTATTATTATTATTATTATGATGATGATGATGATGATGATGATGTTTAGCATCATCATTATTAAGAGATTTAGGCATGTCAAAAGGAAATAGGCTTAACGTGAAAATTTTAATTTGCAAGGGCCCAAACACTAAATTGCAAAGAACGAGCTTAAGTAAATTAGTGACAAATTTTAGAAATTAAATACCACTAACTATATATCCAAGAATTATACATATGAATTTCTGGGGTTCTACACTCTAACCCCTTCAAGGAAGTTTTGTTATCAACACTTTAAAAACAACTCAATCAATAAACTTAATTCCTGGGGTTTTACATCTTAATAGAGACTCCCTTCGAATAATGCATCCTAAGGTAAAGTCTCAAAGATTTGTACACATTGATGCTAATTGGAATGTGAGTGTGGGTGTGGGTACAGGAGTTGCATGTATTTCATAAGTGTCACGTGCATTTGTCATACAATTATTGCATGTTGCATAGGAGACTTGATATTTTGGATATAGGCCAAAGCTGGTAAGTTATGTGCTTTGTGTGTGTATTAATTAGATGATAGCCATGTGGTCAAAATTATTAAGATTAAGAATCACTGTTATATAAAATAGACAAATAGTCTTAAATGAAAACATTTAACTATTTTCTAGTACTCTTGAACTATGGCAAGTGACCTTGGTTGATAGAATGTTATGATGTACTTATCTTATGAGCTTTGTTGTCCTATATTAATTAATTAAAGATGATTTTAGAGTAATGTGAGCAATGTTTTGAGTTAGACAAAGACTATCCTAGGTAAGAAGTGTGCTTAAGATAGCACAAGGGGGAATGCGGCCATTGTGGCGTGTTACTCGTGAGGACCTATAATAACCTTTGTATTCTTTTTGACTTGCTGCATTATCTGCCTTACTATTCTCCCAATATTTTACCTTTTTGTTCTATTATTTTCTACCTTACTTGGATCACTTCTTTCTAAGTCTATTATAATTAACTGCCTCTATGGAATAGCACTCTTCATTTTGTTTGTTGATATCTAGTATTACAATAAAGTTTTCTCCAGTTTAGTAGTGAATATAAATTATGCCTTTTTGAACTTTATGATAAAAAAAGAGCAGCCCAGTGCACAAGCATCCCGTGTTCACGCAGGATTCGGGGAAGGGCCGCACCCCAAGGGGTGAATTGTAGGTAGCCTAACCTGACTTTGTCAGTGACTTGCCTTTTACTTTGTAATTTTATACATTCACGTGAATATCATGTTTAATACATTGGTATTCCTACAATTGTCCTTCTTCATACATCAAGATTTTTCCACTTGTTTTTCTTAACAATGACTTCATCTCATTTTTTTCTTTATCTTATTTTTGGGATGAGTACACTTATTGAATGAATTTGTCAAACTCTGCATTAAGCCGTGAATTTCTTTTGGCATTTCTTATTTTCGTTTCTGGAATTATATTTGCTTAGTGATCCTTCAACTATTGCCATGCGATGGTCATGATTTTGTATTATAGTTACAGTTACATGTGTACTTGGCATGAACCTTATTGTTTTATTGTTTTCTTGTAATCATTTTGAGCTTCATCTTTGATTCGATTTCAACCATTATATCCTAACAATTCTTTCCCTCCCTCATTTTAGTGAAAAGTTTGAAACTCGACTGGGTTTTATAAGAGAATTACAATGTTTGTGGTGGTCACTTTGGAGGTCATAGGACAGTTGCTAAAGTCCTACAAAGTGCATTCTTTTGGCCCACTCTGTTTCATGATGCTCACCGATTCTGTCTTACTTGTGAGCATTGTCAATGTATGGGTACCCGTCCCGTCGTGATATGATGCCCCTTTCCCCTATTTTGATTGTTGAGATATTTGATGTTTAGGGCATTGATTTCATGGGTCCCTTTCCCCATCCTTTGGCTTTGTTTATATATTAGTCACTATTGATTATGTGTCAAAGTGGATGGAAGCTCTAGCTACTAGGACCAATGACCACAAGGTTGTGGTCAAGTTTGTGCAAGAGTGCATTTTTTATCGGTATGGTAACCTTAGAGCTCTTATTAGTGATAGAGGTAATCATTTTTGTCATTGATCTTTTGAGGCTTTGCTTAGAAAGTATTCCGTGAGTCACAACGTGGCTATACCTATCACCCTCAGACTAGTGGTCAAGTTGAGGTATCTAATCATGAGATCAAGTCTATACTTGATAAAATGGTTCGACCTGATAGAAAAGACTGGTATTTGAGATTGCATGATGCTCTTTGGGCTTATCATACTACTTATAAGACTCCCATCGAGATGTGTCCTCACTGGCTTCTTTTCGGTAAGGCTTGTTACTTACCGGTTGAACTCGAACACCGTGTTTTTGGGCTATTAAAGCTTTTATTTTTGATATGAAACAAGTGGGTTCTAACTGTAGGCTTCAACTGAATGAATTGGATGAATTGCATAATGAAGCCTATGAGAATGCTAAGATTTATAAAGCCAAAACCGAAATTTTTCATGATAAAACAATTTCTCTTAAATCTTTTGAACCTAATCAGAAGGTTTGGCTTTTTAGCTCTAAGCTTAAGCTGTTTCCTACCAAGTTGAGTCTAGATTGGATGGTCCTTTTGTGGTCCAACAAGTGTTTACCTCTGGGGCGGTCCAAATTTTGGATCCCCAAGATAGTCGAGTTCTCATGGTTAATGACTAACATTTGAAACCTATTTTGACTTATCATATTGATCTTGCTTTGATTGAATCTATCAATCTAGCAGACCCTGTCTACTATGATTAGTGGATGAGACCTTGTCTGGCTGAAGACATAAAACTTAGCGCTTGTTAGGAGGTAACCCAATCTTTTTAGGTGAGTTTGAATCTTTTGTTTTTATTTTTCTTTTTGATCAAGGTGTACTTGTGTTTTTGGGTGTGATTCTTCACTTAGTTTTTGGCTTTTGTGGTTGGTGATGGTTGTGAAGATACTTTGGGAGTCTGATTGTTGGGCCTACATGGAAATAACTTCCTCATAGTGTCAGATTGTGTTGCTCTTTTCTCCATTTCTCTCTTTCTTATTGTTTTCTACATTGAAGACAATGTGAGGTTTAGGTGGGGGCGAGGCAAAATAAAAGTTTTGAGGAAAATTTAAACTTGAAAATCCGTAAGTGAATTTGATTTTGGAAAGAGTTTGAGTTTTCTAATTATGCATGTTCTGCTCTTATTATGTTGATTTGATTCATATGACACATGCTCATTAGAGATTATTTTTAGCTTTGACTAGTTTAAGGTGAAAATTTTACTATGCTAATGCTACTATATAACTGATTTTGAGTTTGAGATGTAACCCCATTTTCAATGTAATTATGAGTATTCGATAAGCATTGAGTTGCCCATTGACTTTTCAAATAATAAATGAAATAAATTGAATTAACTAAGTTTTAATTCCAGTACCAATATTCAGGTTCTATATTTACCCATATCTTTAATCACCAGAATATGTACTAAGTGCTTCTCTGAGTATCATCTTTATTCATATTTTTATCCACTTAAGAGGGCACGTGGAACCAAGTTACTTTTGAAAAATTAAAAGTCTCAAAAATAAGGAAAAAAATCAGAAAAAGAGAATAATAATTTGACTTGGAACTAGGAACTTGATTTTGAAGATGCTCTTATGATTTTTGTTATGTGGGGTGAAACTTTGTGCTTATAGTTTGCTATATGGTTTCGTTGTGTGCTTAATTTACTTGAATCTTGGCCTATTGACTTAGTTAAAATTGAAAATCTTTGATAATGAGTTGTGGGTTGGTAGTGAATTGATATATGTGATTTGGAGTGGGCATTCATAGTTGGATTGCTTGATTTTCTTCCTTGATCATATTTTTATTCTACTTGATGGTTTAAATGAATATATGCATTATTCCTATTCTTTGCTCGATGACTAGCAAAGTTTTGGTGTGGGGGAGTTTATTTATTTGTAATTTTGCCCTTCATTTTACCTACTTTTAAGTCTTTAAAATATATGTTTATGAGTAAATAATGCATATTTTATGAAATTTTCAGGTAAAAATTTAGGCGAAGTTATTCAATTCTACTCGGATCTTCCAAATGTGCAAAACTTAAAGTCCAAGCCCAAGAAAAAAAAAGGAACAAAAAGATGCAGCAGTTTGGGCCTGTGTGGCTGCTCAATCGGGTGCCTAGCACCCGCAGCCTAGTTCAGCTAGCCCCTCTCTCTCCGAGTTTGCTTGCTTCCCCCTCCTCTTTCTCTCCTCCCATTTGGGCCAATTCCAGTGGCCCAAGATGCTCTTAGCCTTCCTCTCAACTCCCTCACTCTCTCGCACTCTCCACTCGATTGAATCCACCAGCCTTTTTCTCTCTTAGTAGCTCTCTCTTCCTCCTTGTGCTCTGAGTAGACCTGTTACAAACGCGGCTTAGCGCCACTCTTGCCCCCTCATCCAGCAAGGCCGCAGCCGTGCCCAGCTAGAGCAATCCATCACTCCCAGCATTAGCACATGACCCAACAGCTGAATTTTCCTCTTATGATGGAGACATAGTCAACCATAATTAATCAAAATTAATTTTATGCTTAAGACTAACCTTTTCTCAGGCAACATAACAGCCAAGAATTAATTGAAATTAATTTTTATTAATTTTTGGGCACCAAGAGGGGTGAATTCCCATTATAAAAAGGGGTCAACGTTGAGGAAAAATTCATTCATTCATCCACTCACTCACCCAAGCATCTTCTCATTCGCATCTTCCATCTTTCATTTTTTTTTTTTTATAGGGAGAGTCTTTGTAAAACAAAACTACTTAGGTTGAGAGGTTTAGAAGAAATTAAGATTGAAATTAGCTATTTTTATCTTCTTTTCTCATCTCATTTGTGAGTTACATTTGAGAGTTTACACTTAATTTTATCATGTTGTGTAATCGAGTACCAAAGTTTAGGCATAGGAAGTGAAATATACCAACTTCAATGGTGTTTTCACTAACTATGGCAGGCTAAACTACTCATTTCTAGGACTAGAACGGATCCTTGATGATAATATTATTTCAATAATTTCTTATGGGCTTATTTTTGTCTCTTTAATTGCATAAGTTTGAGTTTATACTTGATCTTAACCTATTTATGCATTTTAATACTAATGCTTAAAAATGTTGATTACACTCGTTTAATTTGCTATCTCAAATTAATATTAGACCTTGAAGGCTAATATGATTATATGCAATTTGGGCTTAAAATTAATTGTTAAAATTGAATAATTTATTCTAGAATTAGATGAGTTATGTCTGGAAAGAATGATCCATGCTAATCCTCTAGATAAATAATCTTATTTGATAATTGTAATCATATTTTTAATTTATGACCTAATGCTTGCAGTTTAGGCTGAACAAAAGACAAATTGAACCTCAATTGGATTAGTAAATCAATATTTGCATTAATGTTGAAATCTAAAGTTCTAAATCTTTCTCCTATTTGATTTCTCTCCACTTTCTTGGCTCATATATTCTTCTTTAGTTCCTTTAATTCGCATTGATAAGCAACTGCTCCATTGAACTATTCTTTATAATCAGAAAAGCTAAATCAAAAATTACTATTTTGTTCCTAGTGGGATCGACACCCTATGCTTGCTAGCGTACAATTAACCTCGTGCAACTAGCAAGTAGAAAGGGTTTTAAAACTAAACATAAAATTCACATCACTAATATACATAAAAATGAGCTATTGTAAATTTTTATTGTTATATACAAAAGCTGGGTGCTTTTGAGGAATTCACACTATTTGGTTATATGTGGATTGTACATCTGAGGTTACCTTCTTGTGGTCGACAAGTCCTTGAAGCTGATGACTAGAAATGCTTGAGGAACTATTTAAGGAAAAAAATATATATGATAGGTTTGGGGAATGAGAATGGTTATAGTAGTCTATTGAGATATGTCTTATTTGGACCAAAATTGGAGAATTCTTTATAGAAAGAGATATTTATATTCTTGGGTTAATTAGCTTGACTTCTGGGAGTTGCAAATATTTATGTAACACTTAGAAACAAAAATAATTTATTTGAGACACGAGAGAAAGCTTATTGAGTTGTGTATAACTCGAGGGGATATATCTATTGATTGTTCATAGAATTTCATAATAAGTTAAGGGAACTTAAAATGTATTATACAGTGAGGCAAATGTCATAATGAGCACATTTCAATGAACTAAATGAAATTAATAAAAGGAATCTGCCTCCTGGTGGAGGCTGCATAGTGAGCTATAGGTAAACCCACTCATACTTGGACCTTCGATCAGCTCATTCGCACCTATTTAGGGAAATTGTTTGCTTATTTGAAGTATCAGGATTCAAGGTTCTAAGCTGGGTTTTGACAAAAACTCGAATGAGCCTTTGGGACCAAGCTACCCATCGATGGCTAGAAAGAGCATACTACTCAGCCATTTGAAGACATGCTTTGGACCCATGTTTTGGGTTTCAAGAAGGCATGAGATCAATAATTGGCATTGATAAAGTTCTCCTACCACTTTGGCTACCTTTCCAGTGTGGGACACCTTTTGAAGCATTGTATGGTTGTACGGATCACCTCCCTAGAGTTCACCCTGCGGGTGCTGTTCCTCTATGAATGGTTGAACTTGCATGCTAGGTGTTTGAATTCAAAATTGATTTTTAATATTTTTCTAAAAAAGCACTCATAATAGCATAATATCAAATTGGACCAAAAAACTGGGCCAAGGGCCTCATCCAGGCCAGAACCAAGTCCAGTTTCCTGATTAGGTTCATAGCAGTATTGACTGCCTTATCCAGGAACTAGGTAATCAACTTGATATAAGAACCCAGCCTAGTTCCTAGGTAGTGCTGAGCCCAAATCCTAGTCCAGAAAGTGATACGGTCTCGGATCAGAATCTTGCTACCTAAAATAAGATTAAAAAAGGAAATTAATTACTAGAGTGGTTAGTAAGTTTTAGTAAAGACTTACAAACTATATTCACTGCTTCAAACGAATGATAATCAAAGGGACAAAAAGTTACCTCAAAAAGGTTTTCAAAAGAACCCCAAGTAATCCCTAGTGTGGAGACCATCTAACTCAACTGGCGCAAATCGAGAACCTAGATTCATGGGTGAAGGTACGATGTCGCGATTAAATGCATCACAACATCGTTTGTCATCATCGACGGCCTCTACTAATCAATACTGAAAACGAAAATCTGATTACACTTAAAATAACAATCATGCAGTATATCAGAGTCAAAATTCAAGCAATAGCAATCAAATTACAAGGCTAGTCTAAGGCAATCAAAAGAAACAATTCAAAATATTATAATGGGCATGGATACTACCTAAAAGTTACATCTTTATAAAATCCGCCATCAAATAAACAAAAGAGAAGGAAAGCAAAGAGAAAGAGTGAGGGAAAGATTAGATTTTTGCCCTCAGGATGACCCACTTATTCACCCGTGAGCCCAGCAAAAAAATGAAACCTTAAGGATTAGCCAACATCCCATCTTGAGTGTCAGAATATTTTTAATCAATTTTTCTCTGCAAAATCCCTTAATCTCTCGCTGGTATCTTGCGCTAATTTTTCTGATCTTTCGCTTAGATTTTCATTGTGTTTAGGCCTAAGGGCAAGCCTTCTTTTTATAGCTCTCAGAACAGGTGGAGTTAACAAAGGAAAATGATTCCACTCCTAAGTGGATGTGTGTGTGTGTGTGTGTGTGTGTGTGTGTGTGATATTTAGACCTGGTAAATGGGTCATCCGGTTTAGGTATGGGTCGGGTTAAATTTGGGTCGGGTCATGTTTTAGGTTAAGTGGCATTTCGAGTTAGTTCGGTTTGGGCCGGGTGAACTTTGGTTCCAATTGCCTTCGGGTCAACTGATTTTTGGTCCAATGTGCATGTCATGCAACAATAAGTAACTTTGTAGAAAATCATGGTCGAGTATGGTTTGGTTCGGGTCAATTCAGGTTTCGTATCCACTTTCAGGTGAGCCTATTTCAGATGTCGGGTCGGGTATGGGTCTGGGTCGTTCAGTTCGGCTTTCGGATCTCGGGTCGGTTTTGCTAGGTCTAATGATATTTTCTGAGTGTAAATTTAAAGCCACAAGCATATGACTTTCATCGTAGTACTTAAGGGTCGTCCCTACCAGGACGATGGAAGAGATTAAGGTCATAAATTATTAACCTAATTCACTATTAAGCTAACTAAAACGATAAATAACTATAAACATTAATTATAAATGGAGCCAAACCTAAATTATTACTAACCATTCGTGTAATTTCATGGGACCTACCTAACTTCAAATTTAAGATAAAATGGCAAATTCAAATGCAACTAATTCCATTATCTAACCAAAAGAAACAAAAGAAAGGGGAGATGAAACTAATCAATTAGTAGTGAAAGAGGTAAGAACCCTGAACTATCATCAGACATTAGCAAAACATGGAATAGAGAATACTGAAATCAACTAAACACAAACAACCCAAAGCTGGTATGATTCACCTAATTACTTGTAGAATCCAAGCTCACCAGAAGACAGCTAGAATGACAGAGACATGAGAGGATGGGGGAAACAGGACTTCCCTGCTCAATGAGAGCTCAACCGTTGCTCAAAACGCATCAACTAGGATAGGAACCAAGGAAGGGGGATTCGAATTAATCACCACCCAAAATCCCAGCTAGCAAGCCGAATCATTCCCCAAAGCTCAAAACAACTCATAATCACAAATTCCAACTCAAATTCGGATATGAAATCCGAAGCAAACTAGAGAGGTGAAGTTGAGAATTATATAGAACAAAATTCAGAATCAGTTTGATAACAAACCAAAATTCATGAAAGCATAGCCAAATTTACAAAATAAAGCTTAATAGGTGAAACTGCAAGCTAAAGAATGGATGTACTATTCGAAATCCAAACAGATAAAACAAAAACAAACCCAAAATTACTAATTCTCGAATTAAGCTCACTAAAAACCTTAAAATGAAAACCTAAAGACCTATATTACCTCCTTACTTCGCCGCAACCTCAATTTATGCTAGAACCCCCTCAATCTCGGCCCTTTCATCGTGCCCTTGATGTGGATGGTGAAGAAGTGGTCGTATTAGTTGTGGTAACCTGGCTTTGGTGAAGTGGGTGCTTGCTGGATGAGGATGCAGATGGAGGTGGTGGTGTTGGATGGTGTTGTGGATGAAAATGGCAAGATGACTGCAAAGAGAGAGAGACCGAGCGATTGGTGAGGGGAACTTCGAGGTTCTGGGCAGCCCGAGAGGAGAGAGACAGTGTGAGGGAAAGAGATGGGGTCACGTGTTGGGCGGGTGATAGGTAGAGATTAGGATTTTATTTTTATTTTTTTTCCTTACGCTCTTTTGATCATTTCTTTCGCAATTTTTCCTGATTTTCAACACCTACAAAAATAAACAAAATCAAATAAAAATCTAAATATAATAAATATTTTGAGCATAAATTAGGTATAAAGATATTGTATAAATATCATATTTTTGGCACAACCAAATACCCCCACACCAAGATTTTGCTCGTCCTTAAGTAAAATAAACTAAACTATCTAAAAACCAACGGAAAATAAGAAAAAGAAAATCCTGACTCACTTTTATAGGAATCACGGTTGCATGCAGTGTATGTAATAAGTCCTTTAAACCCTTTGACTTCCCAAGTGGACGACTGAGATCTCGTGAGGGTTTTCAAGTGAAATACCCACAAAAATCTTTTCAAAAATAAACGAAAATCTTTTTGATTTTTTTTCAAAACGTGAACATATATACAAGTAATAAGGAAATCACGTACACGACTTAGGTAATTGTATCATCCTAGTAACCAAGTCAACAAATTATATACAAATAAAATATATAATCAAGAGATAACTAAGTCAAAAGAAGCATCCTGACTATCATTTTTTTTATCCCGCGCAACAATATGCAATGATATGTGCACCTTGGTACATATGCAAATATGTATCAAACCTTATGAATCAAGTTATTGACATCGACATGATCCTTGTTTCCTTGTCTAATTACCTTCTTTGCTCTTTTTCCCCCCCTTTTCCCCTTTTTTCTTTTTTCCAAGTATAAAATCCACTTGATTTATAAATATTCAGGTCTCTAAAAATGGGTTTTATTAGATTGTGCAAAGCACTTATTTTGTTGTCGAAATAGATGTGAATTCAAGTAAAGGAGCACATATTCAAGCCAATTAAATATATGAAATAAAGATAATGGCTTTGAACATTGGTGCTCGGGTTTTTATTCACTTTTTTTTAGAATTTTTCCTTTTTCTTTTTTTTCCACGTTATTTTGAGAGCTTAGAAGGCAACTTTGATAAGCAAAGAGTTCACATCCCAACCCCAAGAATTGACGATAAAGTGAGCAATGTAGCACAAAATCGCACATACGAGACAGGGTTATTATAAAAAATCAAATTTACATTCTCAACTAGACATCTCATCATGCAAACTCTATTTACATATAACTCAATAACCTAGCAAATAGGATCACAATCGCCTAAAAAAGAACACAATTCCCCAAAGAAAAAGAAAAATCTTTTGAATTTTTTTCAAATTTTCCAAAAAGTATGCGCAAATGGGCATCTCACCCCCACGTCAAAACTCCACAATGTCCTCATTTTGGGAACTACGCGCCAAAACGTAATCACATAAGCTATACAGCCGTAAAAGCCAGTATAAATGCACAGATATATACAAACTAGAACATCACCAAAAACAAAACCAAAACCAAACAAAAAATCACCAAATCAAAATCACAATTGAAAGCAAAACAAAAACCAACTCTAAAAGAAAACAAAACCAAAACCAAAACCAAAACAAGACCAAAACGCAAATAATCACCAAAATAAAAACAAAATCAAAGCCAATGAGTTACTAAATACCAAACTAAACAAAAGGAAACCTTAAACAAAGCAAAACACAAAAGAAAAACAAAATATGAAACTAATAGAACAAAAACAAAGCATTAATCACATATTTACAAAAACATACCACAAGTATACAAAACACAACTAAAACATCTAAAAAAACAAAAAAAAAACACCCAACATAAACAAGGAACCACCAAATACAAGACAAAAGAAAAGTAGACCTAAAACAAAACAAGACTAAAAATAAAAGAAAAACAAAACCACTAAAACACCAAAAAGAGAACCAAAACAAAATATGAAACAAAACAAATCAGAAACAAAACTCACCAGACCAAAGAAACAAACAATCAACTAAAACATATTAACAAAAACCATACTAGATATCAATAACTGCTCACAACTAACAAGTATTCACAAAATAAAATACACTACCAATGGTAAAGTGCACAACACAACCAATGATGATCATAACCAACTCGGCTTAACAAATTCCAAATTTCTCCTCACGATTAATCACCCACACAATCAAAGTCCTAAATATCCACAACTATGTACAAAAAGAAAGAAATGAAATGAAGAAGAAGAATAGGAAATGGGTAGAACGATCATACTAGGTTGGATACAAAACATACCAAACTAATTCCTCACTAAGATGGTGTCGACGAGATCCATGGAGCATCAGCCACTCCATCTCAAGTCACAAGCTGCTACTCATCAAAACCGACTAAAGCTTGAAGCAACTTGTCAAACAACCGGGCACAATCCTCATAAAAATGGAAATAGCTAGAACTAAGAGGTCTAACCCAAATAGAGTGCAAAAATTAAATGCAACTTAAGGCTCTCTTGAACTTATCAAAGCTCTCAACCCAATCAAATGAGAGATGTGTATATGCAAAATCAGATGTACAAGTCAATGGTCTAACAACCATTAGACTATATGAATGCATAAACTATCGAGAGTGATCTAAATGATCAAAATGAAGTCCAGCATCTCTGAAAGGGGAGGAAGAGGACCAAGGCAAGACCAATCAAATGAAATCTGACAATCAAAGCTTATAGGAGGGCCTAAAGTCAAGTCCTTTAACACACTGTGATCCTCAAATCTCTCCATATCACTATCATCAAGAATCTAATCTAAACCAGGATTGCAAAACACAAAAGTCTCAAACTCTACAAAAGTAGATTCGAGAAGGTCTAGAGAAGGAAGAAAAATCAGAAGGGTAGAAGAAAGGGGTGACATGGGAGGGGTGGGAGCTAAGTCTAGGAAATACTCAACAGAAATGGGGTCAATAAGCTCATCAGGAGGTGTAACCTCACTAAACTCCACATCAAAAGGGTCATCAAGAGAATCCTCCTCAGAAAAGGTATCCTCTGACTCAACTAATATGCCATACTGACTATCAGAACTAGCATCAGTCTTAAAATCATCTCCCTCCTCAAGATCTCCCAACGGAGCTGATGGAAGAGATAAGTCATCAACGATTAGACTACCCTTTTGTTGGTCACTAGTTGTGCTAAACTCTAAGGAGGGAGCAACTTCTAAAGGAGATAAGGGATCACTCAAAACCTCAAGGTCATCAGAATGTGTATCATCATAAAAATCTTGCCCTTAAGGAATCGATGTCTCACTGCTAACATCAAAGTCATCACGAGACCTAGTCTCAGGTGTAGGAGAGCCTAAACTGAGGTCAGTCTTGAGTAAACTTTGCAAGTAAATCTCTCTGTTAAAGATAGCCAATGCCTCTATCTATGTGATCTACCAAACAATGAATAAGTATCAATATCATGATAAAACCAATAACAATAATCACATGAAACAGGAGCACATGGAGCATGAGACTGTCATCTAAAGGTGTAGCATGCATCATATAAGGGTCGGAATAGGATGACAAAAGGTCTCTCTAGCATTGTCACACTCTCAAGTATCATGAGCCAAATATACAAAGAAATCCCAAATTTCCTCCGAAGTCTTAGAGATCAAACATCCCAAACCCCCGGGGTTCATAGTCCCAACATGACCTCGATATTCACCATCAAGACCCTCAAAGATCACTTGGCAAATTTCCCACTTCTCAAAATATCTATCAACACATTGAGCACAAAAGTCATTTAATCTACTCAAATATCACCAAAATATTTCATGCCCATATTGAGGAAAATAGAAAATTGCCAATTTTTTAAAGTTTTCAAACTTTTTTCACATTTTTAGTGATTTTCAAGCTTTTCAAATCTTTAATTTTTGACTTTTCTTTTGTTTTTTTGGATTTTTTAGATTTTTTCAAGAAATAAACTACAACTAATAAGAAAACAACGATGCCAAAAATGTGTACGACATTCTTCGAGTGTACATTTAAAGCTGTCAGCGTAAGAATTTCGTCGTAGTGCTTGAAGGTCGTCTCCAAATGGACAATGGAAGAGATTAAGGTCACAAATTATTAATCTAATTCATTATTAAGCTAACTAAAATGGTAAACAACTACCAAAGTTAATTATAAATGGAGTCGAACCTAAATTATTGCTAACCACTCGCATTATTTCATAGGACCTAACTAACTTCAAATTTAAGATAAAATGACAAATTCAAATGAAGGTGAGACGAAATTAATCAAGTAACTATGAAGGAGGCAAGAACCCTAAACCATTAATAGACATTAGGAAAATGTGTAATAGAGAATACTGAAATCAATGAAACACAAACAACCCAAAGTTGGTATGGTTCCTGGTTGCTTGCATAATCCAAGCTCACCAAAAGAGAGTTACAATGACAAAGACATGAGAGGATGGGGGAAACAAGGCTTCCCTGCTCAATAAGAGCTTAGCCCTTGCTCAAAACGCATCAACTAGGACAGGAAGCAGTGGAGGGGGATTTGAATTAATCACTAGCCAAAATCACAAGTAGCAAGCCAAATCATTCACCAAAGCACAAAACAACTCTTAATCACAAATTCCAACTCAAATTCGGATCTAAAATCTGAAGCAAACAAGGTCGGTGAAGTTGAGAATTATACAAAACGAAATCCAGAATTAGTTTGATAACAAACCAAAATTCATTAAAGCATACTCCAAATTAACAAAATAAAGCTTAGTTAGGTGAAATTGCAAGCTAAATAGCGGATCTACTATTCGAAATCCAAATAGATGAATGGAAAACAAAACCCTAAATTACTAATACTCAAATTAAACTAACTAAAAACCCTAAAATTGAAACCTAAAGATTTAGATTACCTCCTTGCTTCACCGTAACCTCGATTTATACTCGAACCCCTTCATTCTCAGCCCTTCGATTGCACCCCTAATGCGACTTGATGGCCGTGGTAAGTTGGCATTGGTGGGGTAGGCGCTTGGTGGATGAGGATGGAGATGGAGATGGTGGTTTTGGATGGTGTCGTGGATGAAGATGACGAGATGATGCAGGGACAGAGAGAGACCGAGTGGTTGGGGAGGGGGACTTCGGGGCTCTGAGCAGCCTGAGAGGAGAGAGACAGTGTGAGGGAAAGAGATGGGATCACGTGTGGGCACGTAATGGGTAGGGATTACGATTTTATTTTTGTTTTGTTGTTTTTACTTTATCTTTTCATCATTTTTTCCACAATTTTTCCTTATTTTCAACATGTACAAAAATAAAACAAAATCAAATAAAAATCTAAATATAACTAATTATTTTGAGCATAAATTAGGTATAAAGGTATTTTATAAATATCACACTTTTGTCACAAACAAATACCCCTACGCCAACATTTTGCTCGTCCTCAAGTAAAACTAACTAAACTACCTAAAAAACAAATGGAAAATAAGAAAAAAAAAATTCTAACTCAATTTCGTAAGAATCATAGTTGCATTTAGCGTATGCAACAAGTCCTTTAAACTTCTCAGTTTCCCAAGTTGATGAGTGAGGTCTCATGGAGGTTTTCAGGTAAAATACCTACAAAAACCTTTTAAAAGACAAAGGAAATCTTTTTGATTTTTTTCAAAACATGAACATATAAACTAGTAATAGGGAAATCATGTACACAACTTAGGCAATTATATCATCCTACTAACCAAGTCACCAAATTATATTCAAATATAATATGCAATCAAGAGATAACTAAGTCAAAAGAAGCCTCCTTACTCTCATGTTTTACCCCGCACAATAATATGCAATAGTATATATACCTTCGTGCATGTGCAAATATGTATCAACTTTTATGAATCAAGTTACTAACATCAACATGATCCTCATTTCCTGGCTTAATTATCTTCTTTGCCCTTTCTTTTCCCTTTTTTCTTTTTTCTTCTTTTTTCCAAGAATAAAACCCACTTGATTTACAAATATTTGGGTCTTTCCTAAAAAGGAGTTTTATTAAATTGTGCAAAGCACTTATCACATTGATCAAACAGATGTGAAATCAAGTAAAATAGCACATATTCAAGCCAAGTAAAGATCTGAAATAAAGATAATGGCTTTGAACATTGGTGCTCGGGTTTTATTCACTTTTTTTAGAGTTTTTCCTTTTTTCCTTTTTCCAGGTTATTTCGAGAGCTTAGAAGGCACATTCGTCAAGCAAAGAGTTCACATACCAACTTAACAACAGGACCTTAAGAATCGACGATAAAGTGAGCAAGATAGAATAAAATCACACATACGAGACAGGATTATTATGAGAAATCAAATCTACATCCTCAACTAGACATCTCATCATGCAGACTCTATTCACATATAACTCAATAACCTAGTACATGGGTACAATCGCCTAAGAAAGAGTACAAATCCACAAAGAAAAAGTAAAATCTTTTTGAATTTTTTTCAAAATTTTTGAAAAAATATGTATGAATGGGCACTTCACCTCCACACCAAAACTCCACAATATCCTCATTGTGGGAATTAAGGTACCAAAAAGTAATCATATAAGCTATACAACTGTAAAAACCAATATAAATGCACAAATATATACAAACTATGACACCGTAAAAATTCAAAAACAAAACAAAACACAAAATCACCAAAATCAAAATCAAAACCAAAATCACAAAAGAAAGCAAAAAAAACTAACTCTAAAACAAAACAAAACCAAAACCAAAACAAGACCAAAACACAAAGAATCACCCAAAAAAAAAAAAAAACAACAAAAACCAATGAGTTACTAAATACCAAATTAAACAAAAAGAAATCATTAAAAAAACAAGAGACAAAATAAAAACAAAATATAAAACCAATAGAACAAAAGGGAAGCATTAATCATATATTTTAAAAAACATACCAACAATACACAAAACACAACTAAAACATCCTAAGAAAATAGAAAAAAAATACCCAACAAAAACAATGAATGACTAAATACAAGACAAAAGAAAAGTAGACCTAAAACAAAACAAGACTCAAAACAAAAGAAACACAAAATGCAAAATGCAAAACAAAACCACTAAAACACCAAAAAGAAGACCAAAACAAAATATGAAACAAAACCCACCAAACCAAAAAAATAAAACTCACCAAACCAAAGAAACAAAACAATCAACTAAAAGACACAAAAAAAAAATCCTAGATATCCAAAACTATTCATAATCCTAGCTATCCACAACTAATAAGTATTCACAAAACAAAATACACCACCAATAGTAAAGTGCACAACACAACCAATGGTGATCATAGCCAACTTGGCTCAAAAAATCCCAAATTTCTCCTCAAGCTTGATCACCCACACAATCAAAGTCCTAAATATCCACAATTATGTACAAAAAGGAAGAAATGAAATGAAAAATATGAATAGGAAAGGGGTGGAACGATCATACCAAGTTGGAGACAGAATGTACACAAACTAGTGCCTCACTCAGATGGTATCGAAGAGGTCCATGGAGCATCAGCCACTCCATCTGAAGTCACAAGCTGTAACTCATCAAAACTGACCAAAGCTTGAAGTAACTTGTCAAACGACCGGGCACAGTCCTCACAAAAATGGAAATAGTTAAAACAGGAGGTGTAACCCAAATAGAGTGCAAAAATGGAGTGCAACTTAAGGCACTCTTGCACTTATCAAAGCTCTCACCCAAATCAAACGAGAGATGTGCATATGCAAAATCAGATGCACAGGTCAATGCCATAACAATGATTTGACCATATGAATGCATAAACCATCGAGAGTGGCCTGAATGATCAAAATGAAGTCCAACATCTCTAAAAGGGGAGGGGAGAGGACTAAGGCAAGGCCAATCAAATGAAATGTGACAATCAAAGCTCATAGGAGGGCGTAAAGTCAAGTCCTTCACCTCACAGTGATCCTCAAGTCTCTTTATATCACCATCATCAAGAGTCGGATCTAAACAAAGACTGCTAGGCATAAGTTTTGGACTTAACAAAAGCAGACTCAGGAGGCTCTACAGAAGGAAGAAAAATGGGGACAGGAGAAGAAAGGGGTGAAATGGAAGGGGAAGAACTAAGTCCGGGGAAGGCTCAACAGAAATGGGATCAATAAGCCTATTAGCAAGTGTAACCTCACTAAACTCTACATCAGAAGGCTCATCAAGAGGATATTCCTCAGAAAAGGTATCCTCTAACTCAACTGATATGGCACATTGACCATCAAAACTAGCATCAGTCTCAAAATAATCTCCCTCCTTAAGCTCTCCTAAGGGAGCCAAAGGAAGAAATGAGTCATGAAAGATTAAACTACCCTCTGGGTGGTCACTAACTGGGCTAGACTCTAGGGATGGAGCAACTGCTAAAGCAGATAAGGGATCACTCGAAACCTAAATGTCATTAGAATGTGTATTATCATAAAAATCATGCCCTAAAGGAATCGATACCTCACTTCTAACATCAAAGTCATCACAAAACCTAGCCTTAGGTGCAAGAGAGCCGAAACTAAGGTCAATTTTGAGCAAACTCTACAAGTAAATTTCCCTATTAAAGGCAGCCAATGTCTTTATTCTGTATGGTCTTCCAAACAATGGATAAGTATCAACATCATGATCAAGGGAATAACAATTATTACATGAAATAGGAGTACATAGAGCATGAGAGTGCTCATAAGACAAACCCTTAAACTAACTCTCATCTAAAAGTGTAGCATGCATCATATAAGGGTCGGGAATGGGGGGACAAAAGGTCTCTCGAGCATTGTCATACTGCCAAGTATCATAAGTCAAATATACAAAGAAATCCCAAATTTCACAGGAGTCTTAGTGAACAAATATCCTCAACCCCTGAGGTTCATAGTCTCAACATGACCTCGATATTCATCACCAAGACCCTCAAAGATCACTTGGTAAATTTCCAACTTCTCAGAATATCTATCAAGACATTGAGCACGAAAGTCATTTAATCTACTCAAATATCATCAAAATATTTCATGCCCATATTGTGGAAAGCAGAAAATTACCATTTGTTTTTTAAAAGTTTCCAAAATTTTTCAAATTTTTAGTGATTTTCAAGTTCTTCAATTTTTTTAATTTTTGACTTTTCTAATTTTTTTTGGATTTTTTAGATTTTTTCAAGAAATAAACTAAACCATGTCATTGTTAATAACAAAATTAAGAAAGCAAGATAAATCATGTACAACTAATAAGATAACAACAAAGAAAAAGAAAATGTGAACCAAATCTCATGCCGCCGTTCCTGGCAATGGCACCAAAAAGGTGTACGATATTTTTCGAGTGTAAATTTAAAGCCGCGAGCATACGACTGTCGTCGTAGTACTTGAGGGTCATCGCCACAGGGATGATGCAGGAGACTAAGGTCACAAATTATTAATCTAATTCATTATGAAGCTAACTAAAACGATAAACAACGACAAACATTAATTATAAACGGAGCCGAACCTAAATTATTACTAACCACTCGCATAATTTCGTAGGACCTAATTATCATCAAAATTAAGATAAAATGGCAAATTCAAATGCAACTAATTCCACTATCTAACCAAAAGAAACAAAAGAAAGGGGAGACGAAACTAATCAAATAACTGTGAAAGAGGTAAGAACCCAAAACGATTAACAGACATTAAGAAAATGTGGGATGGAGAATACTGAAATCAACTAAACACAAACAACCCAAAGCATGTATGATTTACCTGATTACTTGTAGAATCCGACCTCACCAGAAGAGAGCTAGAAAGATAGAGACATGAGAGGATGGGGGAAACACGGCTTCCCTGCTCAATCAGAGCTTAGGCCTTGCTCAAAATGCATCAACCAGGACAGGAAGCAAGGGAGGAGGATTCAAAATAATCACCGGCCAAAATCACAGCTGGCAATTTGAATCATTCGCCAAAACATAAAACAACTCATAACCACAAATTTCAACTCATATTCGGATCTAAATACGAAACAAACAAGGCAAATGAAGTTGAGAATGATACAAACCAAAATTCATCAAAGCATTCTTCGAATTAACAAAATAAAGCTTAATTAGCAGCAATTGCAAGCCCAAGAACGGATCTACTATTTGAAATCCAAACAAATGAAACGAAAACAAAACCCTATATAAAAATACATATATATACACACACACATACATACATATATATATATATATATATATATATA